>VOQK01008369.1:32799-55757 GCA_015052645.1 Benitochromis conjunctus | reverse complement strand
ACCTGCAAAAATAAGAGTACAATTCACTTCCCGTTTACATTGTTCTCGAAATATCCTCTCAATCCTCACAATTGACTCAGTCACAGTGGCTCCTGCTTTATTTATAAACGCTGTTTTTACAAGGTTGGGAATCTTAATTAGTTGAATAGTTATGACTGTATGTTTGCAGTTACAAATAACTAAATAATGTGAATGATAGGTAATAATTTTGGTTGCTTGGGGAGGTGTTTAGTGAAGCATGAACTCGGCACAGTACCAATAAAGCAGCAAATGGTATTGTAGCTCAGCAGGAACTCCGCTCTTACCTCTATTTTTAAGTTGGCACAATGAGCATAACTGCCTGGATCAGAGGCAGTACACGGTCTTTGAAGGGGAGAAAGATTTGACGTACATGTGCATACATATAAACACAAATCACATGCAAATACACAGCCATGAAAAGATACAATATAGATACTCATTTTCTAACAGAACCAAACAATACTTTTTTCTTCTTCTTCTTCTTCTTCTTTTTTTTACTGAACAGCTGGACCCAGATGAAATTGGGTTTATTACACAGCTCATGTAAATAGATTTAAAACTATGCTGGGTGGAGCAGCAGGAGGGACAGCTCAGAGAAGCAGGCAGCGAGCGTGTTTTCGTTGAAGTGAATGTTTGCTGGCGAGGTCAGTGTGGAGGAATGTTTTTGGTTCTATGTGTCTTAATTGGAAGGCTTCCGGACCCCGGGGTTAGCACACCTGCTCATCTATCTGTGGCTGCAGTGGGAGTCTCCTTTATAAAAATTCAAAATGAGCCTAGAGGGTATTCAAGAAGTGTGTGTGTGTGTGTGTATGTATGCGTGTGTGTGGGGGTGGGTGTGCATAGGCAAACGTTCCAAACATTCAAAGCAGCAAAGCAATTTGGATGCGACTGTTGTGTTTGGCTGGGGATCAAAAGATAAGAAAAGGTCCTGCACGCTGTTTGATGCTAAACTAGATGAAATACAACATTTTTTAGTAAAAAGACACCATTTAAATCCCACAAGTACTTTCTTCAAGTCTGTAAACCAAAATATTTGCTTCTTTAAATACCACAGGTCATTCGATTTGTACGCAGCAACAGATCCACCTCATTTGAAATGATTGAAAAGACAATTTTAATGCGCCTGAGTTTTGAACGGGATAAATTTCAAAATAAGAATGAAACGTTTGACTTTAGCGATAACTCGAGTAAAACAGATCAATCTAAAATAGGGGTGACTATTGAAACAGATAAAAGGACTGAAACTTATTGGTTGTGTTTTTGTTGCGTACAGTAAGCCTTCCATGTGCTGATTTTGTGGTTGGTTGTAAAAATATATATCCAAAATATGAAGAGCATTTTCAGGGTGAATCGTTTTATAAAAAAAAAAAAAAAAAACCTATTTATTGTTAACATATGTTATCCTTAATCATGTTGAAATCAATCACTTTTCAGTTTGAGCCTGCGCAGATTTCCTTCCACAATCCCAAGACATCCACGTTTGCTTAATTGGTGATTCTAAATATGTTAGTGTGAACGTGAGCATGATTGGTTGCCTCTCTCTCTCTCTCTCTCTCTCTCTCTCGCTCTCTCTGTATCCTGTTTTAGACTGGCAACCTGATCAGGGTGTACCGAGCCCCAAATGACAGCTGAGACAGGCTCCAGCCCCCCTACAAACTTTGTGAATGACTTAAGAACATAGATGGATTTATAAACATAGTATGAAACTTGTTATTTTTTATTAATTAAATGTAGTGCTTAATTTTGCAGAATTTTGATACTACAAATAAAATACTATATAAAAAAATCAGTTCACATTTTATTTACGGTATGTGGTACTGTACTGTGAAAAACAGATTTATTGGCTGTAATGCAGATTTAATAGCAAATCTTAACATGTGATTCTTTGTTAATGTAATGTATTTAAATATTGTCTTTTCACTGGATACAAGAGACACAAAACACTGGATCCATTTAACAGAGTTGTGGTTTATTATAGTGTAATTGATATTTATTTTTGCTATATCAGCTATTTATGGTTACAAATGAAGTGACCTTAGCTTTTTTTTCTTTTTTTTTTGTCCTGAGAACGGCTTTTCAAATGCACCTTCCCCTCAAGACCGTTGGATTGCAGGCCATCTTCTAAATGTTAATCTCCTGCAGATGCTTTTAAAATTAACTGTTGAGTTTTTTGCTTTCACTTCTGACCCTGGCTTTGGAAATCCTGGCTAGATTTATTGTTTTTGCCCGTGATTTCTGTGGTGCTGTAGTGCAGGACCAACATGCTCTGATGCGATAGCTGTTGCCTGCAGGTTTATGGATGTTTTGGCCCTGCAGTCACCACTCCCTTAAAGAGGCTCTACTCTGAGAGATTAAGACTGCCAAACCTCCACCTCTGCCTTTCCTTTTAGAGTAATTACGCAATTCTGCCTCTCTGAGCGAAGAAGGAAAAAAGGCACTCAGATTCATTGAATGCTAATTCAAGCAGGAAATTCAAAGAGGATCTACATTTTTTTTCACAATATACGTACAAGGACAGGGTAAAATGCAATAATGGCTAAATATTCTCAAGCAAAATATTGTTTAGCTCTCACAAAGGCTTCTCCCCAACAGAACAGCCACTGCAAATAGGGTAGGTCTTTGAGGTCGGAGGAGACATCATGTCACGAGGCCTAGTTTTATTCCATTCTATTTATAATGGATGAGATAGAGAGAAAAAAAAAAAAAAACGCTGCACGGTCTGGCTGAGCCCTGGCAAATATTTTGGCATCTGGATGCTTAATATTTCATGAGATAAGTTGATGGAGTCTAGGTAGATGATGGACACCATGCAGAGTGCCACTGGTATTTATGTCTGGTAGTTATATATATCCTGATTTACTCCTTGTTCTGTGGCAGGAGCTTGTCATAAGACAGTCCTCTACTCCTTTTTGAGATGCATAGAGGGGCAGAGAAAGCTAGTGGGCTGACTGAGGCAATTAGGTCTATTATTAGTACGACAGTGGAAGGATTGATGCGCACAATAGTCAGTGTGTAAGCAGAAAGCCTGGCTACGTGAAGGAAATTCTAATGGTGAGAATTTCCTAGATTATATGGGCCTTCATTAACATTTTCACACATGGCTGCCTAACAAATGAGAAAAGAGCCCTGGCGTACCAGCAGATTTATCACGTGCGCACAACAGCCCAGCTAGTTCCTTCTTCCTCTGTACAGTGCAGACCAGACTCTGTAATGCTCTCACAGCAACATTAGCCATGGGCACTTTGGGTTTTCTTAGCTTTTGAATAATTGGGGTGCAGGATCATGATATTGTCCCATGCTACATAAAACATAAAGGTACACAGTATATACTAGGCCATTATTTCTATGGTAGGAGCTTCAGATAAACCAGTATGGCTCCTACTGACAGTTTGCACTGTCAGTGATGTCTGTCAGATTTTCCCAAATGAGGGACGCAGGGACTTCACAACATTCTGGACTTATTCCTGTATATTGTCTTACTCCCTTAATTTGGCATGAATTGTCCCTGTTACGAACTGATACACAGGCAGGCCTCTTGCCTGCAGGCCAGGCCCACTTGAATTAACTGTGTTGCACACTTTACATTCTCTGCTCCCTGACATCTTGAGAAATGTTCCCTGGGATTTTTTTTCCCACAGAGAAGTTCATTAGAATGACAAATAGCATCCTGCCATAAAGTGGAAAACATCAACACGGCACAACAGAAACTGCGATCTGAGGAAAGTGACATGCAGGGAGGGAAATGAATTAGGCTCCATTTGATTCTATGTGATATCAGTAGCCACGGCTTTGCCAGCCCATCGTTTCAAAGATTCTGCTGAATCACTCCTGTTTTCTGTAGTCGTTCTGCTTTTTCCACAGATTGGCGTTACAGCGCTTTGTGCTTCTTCACGTTGGAAAGCCTGTGGGGCCTTTTCCTTTAGCTTAGAACTAACATATTTGATTTAACTTGATCATCTGGATAATATCGAGAGTTTCTCTTTGAAGAGTTGAGCCCGGCTCTCTTAGAGTGGTTTAATCTCCTCAATCTTGCGGTAGGTGCCATGTCAGCAGCAGCTCGGGTTGGAGGTTGAGCAAAAAAAGGTCAAAGCTGTTGTCTCCACTCAGCTTGTATTGAGGATCGTTGTATGAACAACCTGTTGCTGTGAAAAAGCCAGCAGCTTAGAGGGCTCTTCTGCACTTCATCCTCTTCATGGTTGCCCTGGCCCTCTGCCAGCGCAGCCCATCGTTTCGATAATGAACGTTTTAAAGAACAGCTTAGGCAAGTGCAAACCTACCTTATGTCCTTAAGACAAAAGGAGATATTGCCATGGACAGGGGGGCTAGAAATCAATTTCCCATTTGCCGCTTTAATTTCAGCAAGATGGGCGGAGAGATTAGGGCCGAAGGCACCTGTAAACCAGCTCTCTGATGAGCTTTACCTGGGCCTGCTGCACTGCATGCCCTTACCCCCTGGCTAATTAAAGTTCTCAAATTGATCCACAAACAGCGTGATACAGATCTGTCCTTAACCACCCTCTGCAACATGTCTCATTGCGAAAAGTGTCCCATGACGGCCTCATAAAGGAACAGCTTTGGTTGTTTCCTGACATCTTTGCGACAGTCCATTAGATTGTCCATTTGCCATAATAATGAACGTTTTTGTGTTTCATTTTGAATTCTGTAAAGTGTATTCTTCATTTAGACTTAATTTAATTACACACAACAAACATATTTTCTGCTATAACTCCATGTAACATATGTTGTAGACATTTAAACACGGTTGTATGCAGAGATGCTTTTCCTATCACGTCTCCTGTTCCTCCATCCCTCTCTGCAGAATGAGGGCCCTGTGAGAGCTGTGCTGAGGTAGCACTACTATCACACTACTATGGACCTCTACACATCGTTGGGCAATGTATGAATCTGGCACAGCACTGTCCGCTATTTGTTTTATTTAGAACTACAGGAATTGAGCACAGTTCAAAGAGCAGTATTTTCTGCTGTTTTTCATCGTCTTACTTTACAAAAGTTAACACGGACTTTAGCTGGTCTAGTTTCCTAGCTCGTGAAATTACATAATGGCCCATCTTAGTAGTCATGTGCTGAGTTATTTTTAGAAACCTGCATGTTGCCCTTCCCTCTCGTACAATAGTTGCCGGCTCCATTGTGGTGAATTTTTAACAAGAGCCTTTTCCTAAGCCCCTCGGAGGAGTTAATTAAAGTGATAGAGGCTCGAGCTGATGAGCCACACCACCCTGACCTTGAGGCTCTGGTTTCTCCACCTCTCCACAATTATACCTGCATAATCAGGATACACTTGTGCACACACACTCTCATGTATGTACGCACACATGGACATAATTGAGTCAGCCCAAAAGACCCCTACTCTTAATCCTGCCAGTCCCAGAGCTATGTGAATCACCATGGAAGAGCAACAGTTTTACCATGTAAAGACAATATCACAAGGGGCAGTTACACTGTTTGGTAAAGGCAATTTTTTGGATTTTCCAGCAGTGTCCAGTTATTTGTATGCGTGTGTTCAGATTTTCTGTTCACTCCGTGTCTGGCTTTTCTTCTTCCTACCTCTTTCTCACCTTTTCCCCCGACTTTACTCAGCCTTCCTCTGTGTCTTCTGACTGTCTACGGCAGACAGTATGGCCTCTGTGCAAAACAGGAGACGACTCGGTATTTGGTGATGGGGTGCATGCAAATGATCCCTCTGTCAAGGCTGCTTATTCTAATATGACAGCGTAGTGAGTTATCTGGTCCGCTCTATATTGGCAACCAGATCTGCAGCTGCCAACTAGAGGGTAGAGGAGCTCAAATGTTTGTGCGTGCGTGCGTGTGTGTGCGTGCGTGTTTGTGCGTGTGTGTGTGCGTGTGCGTCATCAAGCCAGACAGTCCGAGACAGGGAATAGATGAAGACATGCAAGAGAGAGAAGCCAGCCAAGACAGGCATCATATAAGCAAAGGATAGGAAGATGACTATGAGCGAGAGACAGAGTGTCTTCCCAGCCCTGTCCCCTCCCCACCCATCCTACTCCTCCAGTGTTAGTGCTGTTTAGTAGAGCTGTCTCTTTCAAGAACGCCATCGAGACATGAATAAAGAGAAAATGAGGAAAAAAATGTTTTGGCGAGAATGGGATGTCACAGCAGATAAGCATCACGAGCTGCTCCATATTTATTATGTGCAACAATTTGACTTACCAGAGAATTTAGATTAATAACATTGGGCCCCGGGAAGTAATTTCCTTTTTGCGAAAGTGATTTACATGGCGCATCGCTAAGAGAACAGCTCTCGCAGGCCTTTTTGTTGTGTCAGCTAAAAATAATGACATTTAAAGTACCAACCAAGGTTAATAGGCTTCCTCTATGGTTATGAACTTTTTGTGCCTGGCCCTCCCTTTGTTCTCCCTATGAATCAACCCACTGCTTTTATAGTTACAACATTCACGCTCACAGTAAACCACCCATCTCCTCTTTTCCATCACCTCCCTTGGACACTGCTCTGCCCCTACAGCGATCCCCTTTTCAAAATGGATGTTCCTCTAAATTGTAAGGGAGTTATTTTTACTGTACAGTTACGGCTTAGCTTTGCAACAGACACTGGAAAGACTTTTGGACCATTACCTGCGATATTGGTGTAATCACTGTGCCGTGGTCCAGTTGAGCAAATGATTACTCATTTTCTGGGAAGAAAACTGCTAAACTAAATATTTCTACAAGCAGGTGCCAAAATGGTTTATTTAAATAACACCTTTTCATGGTAAAACACAACTTTTACAGAGGTGTGGTGGTGCAGTTATTAGATGTGGGTATATGTAAGCTCTTCTATTCCTTTTCAAGGTTTGCTATCTCTCTGGCCATTTCTGACTCAAAGCCTCAAAGAACTGTATGTAGTATGCTGTACAGATGGAAGCTCTGGAAATGTACTATGTGTAGTGGATGCAACTCCTACATCACTTTAGGCTGTATTTGTGGTTGGATTGGGGTAGTGGGCGGTCAGGTGCTGGGGGCTGCTAAACCTCTCTATCTCCGGTGGTAAAGCTGTTGCTTGGGCAAGACCTGCCCACTCCTGTACTCTCCCATATTTTGTATAGATCTATTTTTGATGTCAGGTCCCTCCCCATGTTGGGCAGGTGTTTTTAATGAGGTGCGCCCAACATCCTAGGCAGTCTGCAGGAGGGTAGAGTTATTGATAAATCATTAACGTTGGTAGAGGAGGTGTGGAGGAGTTGCAGCTTGCTCTCCTCTGGAGAGCTGTCTTACTCCTGAATATTTCATCGACACACAGATGTGCTGCTGTCTGTGTAACTGCTCATGACTCCTCAGCTCTGTGCGATTACATAGCATTGGATAGTAATCCCCTCTCCTCATCCACTAGATAAATCAAAAGCCAGTTTGATAAAGGAATTTCTGCCCACATCTTGTCCCAGCAGCCACCTCTGCTATCCTCAGAACCCCTCCCACACTTTGCTAAAGTGTATGTGAAGAAGGGCAGCTGCCTACAACGCATGCCCCTCGATAGGCAGAAAAAGCAAACAAGTCTGTGTCATAACAGAAAGAGGTGTATTGCAAGTTTTACCCAGCTGTGGCTATGCAGTACTTCTAATGCTGCAATTCCATTAAACTTATCTCCAGTGGGGGAGACAGAGAAATGACTGCTGAGTCAGACCAGAAGGGGCCAGGGATTACTTATTCCCCATGTCATCTGTACAGAAGCGTGTAGTTCATATGCTGTCCTTATCCCCTGCTTCCCTCTCACAAGTGCTTACTCTCCTGTGATGCCATCCTCAGTACACCCATTTGTCTCGACTGTGTAACACTGCCACCTCCTGTCTGGGAGCTCTGGGGTGCCAGCAGGCATGGCCAAAGCACCCGCAGCTTACATCCAATGTAGGCGGAGGAAAAGAGAAAATAGAAGGAGGGGTAGAACTGATAGAAAAGGAACGAGAAGGATAGGGTGGAAACAGAGAGCAATAAGGGAGAGAAAGAGAGAAGAAGAGATCCCAGAGCTCACCCAGCCCTGATCAAAGAGCCGTCTCCCTAATCCTCCAGATTCAGCAGTCAGCCAGTTTCTGAGCATTTCCAGTTGCCGACAAAAAGTAAAGGAAAAACACTTGCGGCTAAACTGCCCTGGAGTGATGCTATTTTTAATTTTTCAAAAAGGCAAAAAGTGGGACCCCCTACTGAGGGTGTGCACAACGACCAGGCAAAATTAGAAGAACAAAGTACATGAAAGCAGCAAAGAAAGGTATTCTTATAAAAACCAAACTGTCTCAGTGTACAGCTGTAGTTTTAAAGCAGCAGTTACTAAGTGTATTTAAAAGCAATATGTGCATGGTTTTATGTTGCCAAAACTTGGTGTAAAGATATACTGTTATGGGCCGTTATGCAGCTCTGAAAAGTGTCACTGTAACAAAGTTGTGCATTTCAATAAATCCATCTCTCATGAACCTGGAGACTGGTTTCAGTGGTGTAAGTAGGGTGGGTAATAATAATAATAATAATAATAATAATAATACCCTGTAACATAATACAACAGCATCACAAACTGAAGCCTCGAAAAATTATATACACCCTCGCTTCTTACAGTCTGATCAACATATTCCTGTACTAAAACACAAAGCTAAACATAATGACCTTCCAAAAGCATGATATTCTTAAGGACAGGTGTGCCTAATGAACTGACAACTAAGTGCTTTTGATTATGTGTAAATCATATATGCAGTGGAAATGTATTTCCTATGACCCCTTTACCTACAAATAATCTGTTCTGGTGCATCAGCCTTCCAAAGACTGTAAATGAGAATCTTCAAGGCTGTTGTAACACTGTATTCAGTAGAATTATAATGGCAAAGAGTTAATGGAAAAAAGACGAGAACTGGATGAATGCATTCTCAGATGGAGATGAAAAAAAAAACGTGAGACTGGGTGGAAGGAAATAATGAATGAACCAAGGAAAGGGGCAAGGAAAAGAACGAGGAACGGGCTGAACAGGAGGCTGTAAATCAAAAGAGGGACTCGGGATGGAGGGAGAGGTGAGGTCAGTCAGATGGAGAAAGAGGGAGGAGATTTGGCCAGCAGCAGTAGAGGAGGAAGGGATAAAAATGCGTGGTGAGGTAATGGCAGTGATGAATAGCCCATGGCTGATCAGTAGAAGCCAGGTTTATGTTTGAAGATTAGATTTTAATACAGCGCTTTGACTTCACTCTGGTTGCAAAATAATCACAGGGGATAAAAGCAAATGAGGAATTATTTCATACAACACAAACAAGTGATTTCAGACAGGCGACTGTGTTAGTTTACCCCTGATGAGAAGAGCTTTCAGACCCTCGCCATGTTTAGGTTATAGGAAATAATTTGAGTTGGTTTGACATCTAAAAAATACGGGGCCACTGAAATCCGATGAGGTGGTTTTATTTTTTAATCTTGCGTTTATAAATTGTTCTCACAGTGAGGAAACTTTTTTGCTAGGATAAATAATTGCTTTCCTCCACACACCCCCAACCAGTTGAAGCAGATGGCTTCCCATCCCTGGGCCTTCTTGTTAAACGGGAGTTTTTCCTTCCCACTTTCACCAAGTGCTTGTACATAGGGGGTGTAGGGAGTCTGATTGCTGGGGTTTTCCCTCTCTTTACCTTAAAAACCTTACAGAGAGCCTCGAGGCAACAGTTCTTGAACTGAATTGAACTGAACCTCATGAGACTTTAAAGACTCTTTACAATTATGTCAAGTACTTCATAGCTGTAAACCTATGAAAACCGAATCATTATTTCGCATCCCATCCACGTTCAAAGTGGAGAACACAAATGAAATGGATCATTTTCATAGGTTAACAGTAACACGAACAGCAGATTGACAGCCATTTCAAGCATTGTGTTGTTTGTGTTTATTGGCTTTGTTGTGTCTTAATGTTTCAGTTTGGTTGCTTAGGAATAGACGTAGCCATTAATGGACTTGTTACCATGGCTGAAAGAAACTGATATAGAAGCTGCTGCATGTGTAGACATGAGACTAGACTGCAATTATGTGAATGAGATGTTCATGAATGGATTTCACTTTGCATGCTCAGGACTGAATTGCCATTGTCTATCATTTTAATTGTCTATAGCTATATTTGCTGAGGTGCCCAAAATGTAAATGCATGCAGATATTCGTATCAGAGGCCTGATAAGATATGTAACACGATTCTTAGTTACTGCATGTACGCCTGTCTTGTATATACATGCGCGTGCCTGTGTGTGTCTGATTGTGAATGTGTGTGTCTGTGTGTAATCCTGACCATTAGCGGTGAAGATTCAGCTCGTCGTCTTACCAGCAATCCCGGTGGCCAGTGGGGGGACTAAAATAGTACCCTGTCTGTTGCCAAGGTTACAACATTGACAACATGATGTGGCCATTCATTCTCAATACTGTATCTCCCTGGCCTTCTGTGAGAAAGTGGCTGCTAATCTTAGCCCTCAATCTACCCGCCTGTCAATGTGAAGAGAGCAGCAGCCGAGGTATGGGATGAAGGGAGTTGGGTCAGCACCGTCGCCTCACATTGCGTTCCACTCATCAGTGGCCCCCCTCCGCCATCCACCGCCACCACACAGCTTCTCTCCAGGCGGTGCGTGTTCCCTCAGCTTGCAGATAAAAGCCATTGGTCTCCCTCTCCTGCCAGTGTGTGATGGGTGAAAATCAGAGCTGTTTCTATGCAGACCCATGTGTCACTTTTCCTCATTGCAGGTACGCCGTGGCTTGAGGAGGAAAGAAGGGTTGAATGGCAACCAGATGGTAGTCACAATAAAACTCTAATTGAAAGATATGTTATCGTGACTACTTCAAGCTGAGGAAAGTGGTATCAAAGAGACATTCGTGCTAAGGAAAAGAAGAGAGAAGAAAGGGAACCTCTTTTAATTAAAAAACAGTGCTCAAAGGGGCGACCAAAAGTTGAAACTGGAGGCATGTTTGGCATGAATAAGTTGCCCCTCTCCTTTGTGTGGTGACACTGACAAATAGAGCTCCGTGTGTGAAAAGGAGACTTATCTTTGATGGGTAATGAATTCAAAGTCATGGAGATGAACGTGCTCTTTGAGGTTCAGAAGGCTTTAGTTGAAGTCATATTATCTCACTCCGACAAATGGAAGTGGCACTGTCGCATGGTGCCATCCCCGCGACTTGATTCGTTAAAAGGAGAGCGTGATGTCTCTCTAGACACAACTGTACTGCAGTTGGTTCTGAGGTATTGTTATTGCGATAGCAGTTTATTTGTACATGCTGGTCATCCAAACTTGTGTTCTTTATGGTCAAGTTGTGTAATAGCCTGTGTAGCACACCTACGAGTCCCAGGCAGACAGAGAATTGATTTTTGTTGTATACACATTTCTAAGGCAAACTTACAATACAGCGAGTATGCTGCTGATGTTGTTCCAAGTCAACAGTTGCCCTAGCTGAGGACACCTGCAGGCTACCAGTGGCCAGACGCATGGATATTTAACCAGTTCTTTGTGCTGAACCTTTGTGTTTTTATGACAGACACAGTTTTCAAGATGTGCACAAACCCATTTCTGCTCAATTGCTCCCAGCGGCGGCTCCAAATAGATTTAGCAATGATACTGTGAGAGGGGAGACGGGGAGATGGCGTGAGAGAGGAGAGAGAGAGACGTAGAGAACAATAAGAAAGCAGGAAGAGAGAGTGAAAAAGAAAAGAAAAAAAAAGTCTGAAAATGAGCTAGAATGGGATTTTTGCAGTTCAGTTAAGAAAGGCTTTGAATGTATTTGAATCACAGACTTGATCTGCCAGCAGCCTATTTTTATTAGCTGCTTGACAGTGCAGCATAGTGTTGGGATTACAACCAGTGCCTGTGTTATTCAGGGTTCCTCACAGCTAAATTTGTATTTGAGCATTCCTTGCACGTCTAGGCATCCTCCTAGAACACACTTTAATGCCTCTCCAGAATCTTTTTTTTTTTGTTCTTGTTGTTGTTTATTTTCAAACTGCATAATTTTAGTGTCACGGGTCACATATTAGGGAACAAACATGGCAGCAATTAGAAATGCTTATCTTGTTCGGTTTCCTCTCCCCGTTTTAAAAGAGTCATTCCTCATCCTAATATCTTGAGAGAATGGAGCAAAAATTCAAATGAGTTCTTTTATTACCGGCAATTTTAAAGCCAGGATTTGACATTGTTCAAACTCTTAATTGAAAAGAAATGTATCATATCCTCTTGAGTGGTGTACATCATATCCTTCCTCCATCCCCTGTGCGCTAGTTTATGTTATCTGTGGCTAATTTATGCCACACTTAATTTGGCCTTGATTGTAAATGTCCGGGGTGAGATGAGAGGCTTGTCGCTATTGTGCCTGTGCCTGAGCCGTACATGGTCTCGCAGGATTAGATGATTTTGAATTTCAACTGCGGTTCTCAAATGAGCATCTCTCTCATCAGATGAAAACCTCTTTATCATTGTGACAGTTTTTCCCATCTGCCTCTTCTCCCTCTGAGTAGAATCAGAGACAAGGATTTTAGTGTTTACACCCAGAGTGAAACATAAAATATTTTACAGGAAGGCAGAGATGTGTCCCCTCTGCCATTATTGTTGAAAGCAGTTGCTTTGAGCAATTTTTTTTAAGCATTCCTTATTACTGGCATTCTGTGAACAAATGCGGTGGATTTGTTGTAATTAAACCAGGGCTTGGCTTGGACTTGGAGAAAGATGCAGTAAAGACAACAGTTTATTTAGAATAAACCCCCCAGCTCCTGGGAGCTTCACAGGGGAACCTCCACACTCTAAATCTAGTTGCACGAACATATGAGGGGATAAAGTGGCTCTATTAAATTTGTTGACTCCTAAGATCCTCTCTGAAGCTGCAGCGTATTGCATTTGTTGGCGCTTCCATCCCTGCTAGGCTTCTCCACAGCTTCTGGGATTGAATCAGACAGTGCCCAGATCCTCACCATTGCATGAGATGAACACTATTGAATTGCTTGGCTTGTAGATCCACAATTCTAACTTCTTTAGACTATATTGAATTTACCATCCTGTGCAATCAATAATACTAAGTTTTGCAGGCAGTATTGAACTCTATCCTCACACATCTACTTGGTGGTTGGTTTCTCCCCGATTGCTCTGGAATCTGCAGGGTGTCACGTACAGAAGAACTGATTCAGAGTTGGCTTTTTAAAACAAGCTTCATAAAGCCATAGGAGCAGTGCAGACTTAGCCACACAGTAAGACAAAAGGAGTGTGCGCCTTCTTTTGTCTTACTGTAATAAAAGTAGCCACATTCTGGCTATAGCAAGGATGATGGGTAGGATAATTTTCATCGAGGTTTGTTGTAGGGCAGATATCGAGAACAAATGTACTTTTTTATGGCTATTTGTATATGTAGAAGAACTTAAATACTTTGGTAATCCAAAATGGCTTCCAGTGTCAGAAAAGGCACTTTTTGGAACATGATTCTGTCCTCTGAAAGTCTGTCCATGATAGCAGTAGGCCTAGAGGGCAACAACAGCATAGCTGTGCAATGCTGTGGCATTCAGTGCATTGCGATTCACCATTGCCCCCTTGGGTAATGAAAGGCCTAATAAATGAATCCATCAGAGTGTCTGTGTGTTGCTCTCTGTGTGTATCTGGGATGCAGTCAGGCCCAGACGTGCCCAGTCTCCGGGCACACAGAGGAAAGGGATGCCATTGCTGGCAGAACTGATGAATGGGTGGCATGCCGCGCCATGACAAAGACGAATGTGACAGCCCCCATCTCCCAAAAGGGAGGCGGTACTCAACTACCAAGGGGAGATCATGTGATGCTGACCACCTCCCTTTCCTAGTTACATTCCCTACTGGCTATGCCCAAGGTAGGGGAAGGACCAGAGTAAAGAAGAATATCAAACCATCCTGCTGAATGACTTCTTTCTTCCCTTATGTTCTTCTTATCAAGCATCGTGTACAGAAGTAATCATAAAGTCAAAAAACGTGGGCCACAATACAGTGTATTCATTACTTTCTGTCAAGCAAATGATGGAAATAACAAACGCTTCTTTAAACTATAAGTGCAGCATTTAATCATGGCTCTCGACAAAACAACAGGCTTAAACAAACACAAAGGAATTCATCAATAAATCTTCCTCGACCAGAATTGATGCCACAATCTGTGAGAGATAGTAAACAGTGGAAGGCCCGAAGCTCTATTTGGTTTTCAGCATTATTAGAGGTGGGAGGAAATTAAAGACTGCAGATCAATATCAATATTTGTTTTATATTACTCAGGTGTCCTTTGATTGCCTGCATGAGTGAGCGACTTGGAGTCTGATTTTGGTGTCTCTATCAGATAACTACTACGGTCTATTAGGCGGATCACTTATACTTAAAATGAAGAGGTTCTTGTACTTGTCCAAGTGCTTTTCAGTAATCACTTCTGTTAGAGGGCAGCTTATTATCATCAGATCTGAATGTGGGAAAAGGGTTATTGTAAAAAAAAACGAATCTTCAGTGTTAATTGTAATTGCAAGTCAGTTTAAGATGCCATAATAGTCTAGTGTTCTACATAAGCATATACATACTACTTTAATATATGGAGAGAGAATTATCCAAACAAGAGCGTTGCACTTTAATTGAGGAAAACCTCCTTGACCTCACTTCCAAACTCCTTAATAGATAGAGTCATTTTCCTTGTGGCAAGGAAGGATGTGGGGGTCGGTTAACTATCCCCCTAAGATGGACCTTTGGTAAGAGGGAGAGAAGCAGTAAGTCAATGGGAAACTGAGATGATTAAGAGGCTTTCACTGTTAACAGAAGAGCAAGGATTGGTTTCTATTGCACCCTCCTCTTTTCATGGCCTGGTCTAGTGGACAGGCTGGTGCTACACGCTGAACAGAGCCAAGACTTGCCTATTAATAGACTATTGAGTGCTATTGATCCTTGGCTCGTGTGACACACAAGATACAATGAGCCATAGATCCCAGTAAAGAGCCGTGCCTTTCTTTTCACTTTACCACAATTGCATATGATTATAGGAGTCTGAAGATCAGTCGGAGAGGCCCATCTCTCTGTAACGACGACCAGAAGTGTGATGGTACCCTTGCTAAAAGCCGACTGCAATTTGGAAACTTTTGTCACAAATACAAAAGCTCTTGAACAAAATGGCCACAATCGAGACCTGGCTTTGCCTGGAGTGAATGCTGCCTCTCCATAATTTAATGGATATTTTGTGTGTGTGTTTTGGGGTTGTTGTTTTTTTTTTTTTGTATAAACTACTCAAACATGGGATATGTTTCACAAAGTGAAGATGCTTTCTCTTTGCATTCAAGGTGAGAACAACTCCAAAAAGCTGCTATACAATTACGGATAAATTAGAGGGATAATGATGAGGGGGAATGGTGGTTATATCAATAACCCCTCTAATGGTCAATTCCAGAATGCTGTCTGCTGTGTGCTAGATTTAGTGTAATGGATAAGGTGCCTGTTTAGCAGAGGCTTACTTGTCGCCAAACGAGGGAACAAACCTCAAATAGCCAAATTAAAAACTGAATAATAGATGAGCGATGCCAGGATGAGAGAGAGAAGAGGAGACAGCTGTAATTTCTACTCCTGGAAAAAAGAGAAGCCTTGGCATGCAATTGTTGATAATTTATAAGGGCACAGAAGAGAAATAGAGACAACAGGAGATATACAAAGTGATGTAAGAATCACCTTTACTGAAAGGCACTTAACTGCTGTTATAACACGTGAAAGTCTAGAAAATCTTCCAAACATTGTAAATACTGTTTTGATGAACGCTGATTGCCAGTTTGTGTGAAAGATGGCCTCTTTTCGTGGGTTTTATCATTTTTTGCAGGAGCAGCAGTCTCGAATTGATGCAAACCTTTATTCTTTGTTGAAAAAACAAGGAGCAATATTGTTTTGGCAAAGATTTGTGCCAAATTGTTGAGTGAATGATTAACAAAAATGTGCAAATTGTTTGCTGTTCACAGGGTATCATTTTCAATCTGCATATGAAAGGCAAGAGCCTTTGAGTGCAAGAACTGTTCAATACTCTCATTCGCTTCCCAGAACACTGTGCCTGAGTGAAATTTTGACCTCTGTCTGTGTTCAAAGGCACTCCCAGTACCTGTGGAGTGGGCTGAAAATGCAAGAGGGATGCCACATATTGTACCAACTATTAGTAATGCGTACAAAAAACTGTTTCCAGTGTAAGAAAATGCTGCACCTAGTACAAGTAGTGTACAGTAGCATTAAAAAAGAAGGGGCTATGCACTACTATATAGTTGCCATCAAGACTTTTAATATCAGGAACTGGATTTATGTAACCCGTGTTCCAGGTGCGTTTCACCTTGCTGGTTTTCTGATAGTCTTTCTTCTGCGAGGAGGAAAAAAGCAGGATTTCCCTGCTTGCCGACTGGTGATGCAGCTGATATGAGTGGGGGCTTTGTGATCACAGAATAGCCTCTGTGGTGAAGAGGTGAAACTATTACTGCACCATTGAGTGCAGGTCATTTGCCACAGCCACCTGGCCCTCTGATCACTCCTTGGAAAGGGCTATTCATAGTTTTCTGTGACATGTGACTGCTTGGAGACCCTGGAGGGCAAAACACTGTTCCAATAGGCCGGCTGGCCAACACCGGACACTCCAAAGAACAGACACAGGCCTGTCAATTTTCCATCTGTTTTAAGGCTGGGAACATTTAGATCGTCTTTCAAGAAAAGAAAAGAAAAACGGGAAGTTCTGGGCAGTTGTGATCCACATACAGCCCTGCATAAAATATTCCAATCACTAAAAATAGCATCCCTGCTACAGATCCCCTTAAGGCACCTACAGGACTGTAAGATTTTAGCAATCATAAGTTTATTGCAACCCACACTGGATCTAATAAACTTGTCTACAACATCAAGTTTGATGTACATTGCACAATGACAAAACCTTATAAATCACTGGCTACAACATATGGCTTCAATTCCACCGCTATGTATTTCAGTGCTGGGTCCCACTGGAGCGGTCATAATAACAGCTGAAGGATACGTTCAAACAAACAAGACGTCTGCTGCCACAACTAGATTTTCTCCTTTGTTGAAATCTCAAACATTTGCATACTTTACGTCCATCTTTTCATTTGTCTGTAGATTTTGATCACTGTGTCATTTCAGCAGTCAGATACTGAAATGGTGATTCCAATATTATTCGGTCTTTTTTAAATGGCTTACTGTGAACATTTTTCCAGCCATGACCTCTTTTATATATATTAATCTTTGTTTATATGCTATGGCCCAAAATCACGCAATATATACCTGTAGGAAAGATGAAGTCTAAGTTGTTGGGGTTTTTTTATTAACAAGGCCATTAAATTTGCCACAAAACTTTAGATGCTCACTGTTGTGTAACAGTTTGCTGTGATATTTCCCTTTGGTTAACATGAAGCAAGTGTGGTAGTCCTGAAAAAACTGCAGTTTGTCAAGTGGCAACTTAAGCCTGGCTCCAAAGGAGTCGTTCCCCATAGACTCCCATGTTAAAATGACTAGTTTTACAGCAGAAATAATGAAGTTCATAGCCTAATACAAACCCACAGTCATACGATTCAGGGCTTCAGAACAGTTTGGCCACTGCATTTGTCTTGCAGGGTTGACAGATATGTGTTTGCATGCACTTTAGCTGTGAACAATATATGTAAAAATACCCACTGCCCATAACTAGAAATAACTTGTGGGCATTGGAAAAATGCTGACTAGGCATTCATTTAAGGATGTAATGTGATGAAAACAGTAAATAGAAGATGGACTGGTCGCGTCCCCTGATTGTCAAATTTTCTGAAAATATTTTGTAAAATTAAAAATTCAAATAAAAAAACCCTCTGTGTACACTACATTTTTGAATCTGGATCCTCCTTCCAATGACAGGTGTAATATTGAACAAATGCAAGAACTGGGCAAATGGAAGTATCCAATCATGTATTGATTATCATCAAACCCTGAATATTTTCCAAGTCAAATTGTCATACATTCTGATTTTATCAATTTAATAAAAAGCACATTTTTAAAGTAGGAGGTCAAGTTTTACGACAGGATTTTCAGGTTTCTATCCCATTTAAATTGTAGACCTTCTGTTTGAGAGCCCTGCCTTCATGTAACTTCACCTCTCAAGTGAGAGGAAGTATTTCAGATTCTGTGTGCTGATGGTAGAAAGCTGGCTACCTCTACAAAGAGGTGTGAAATCAGAAATACCTACAACTGATGATTGGATTCATGAGTTTTGACACTGCACAGTGAAGCACCATGTTTTTTTAAGGGAAACGTCAAACTTGCACTCGCCCGTGCAAATAGTCCATAACTCTTTCACAAGTTGCACGTTGTAAACCACAGAACAAAGAGTGTGTAATATATGATTCAAGGATGGTAATGTTGTTTTCAGTCCCATGTAAAATTTATTTGAATTGGTGTATATGGTACATCGATCCAAGTTCTTGTTTTTATACTTTTATGCTCTGTACATGTTTACATCATGTCATGCTTAAATGGGACGCTATCTCATCAAAGTTTCAGTGCTGTTCGACGAGCTTGAGAGGAAAGGTTTGTAACGGAGAGGCATTGAGATGGGATCTCAGCAGCATGTTGGTGAAGAAGGCCTGCTGGCTTGCCAGCTCATACACACAGATGGACGGTGTGTCAAGGGAATCTCACACACACTGATCAGAGGCTCCCCTCCCGTCCCGCAGTGGGAGGAAATGGGACTGAACGAGAGGAGGAAGAGCGAGAAAAGGAGTTAATCACCGCACTAATGCTGCACTTCATCATCGTTTCCTGAGCCCGCCTGCTCACCCTCACTGCCAGCGCTTGACTGTCTACACAGCGCCCCCTGCTTTTACATTTAACTATGGCAGTGTTTAATCCCACAGTTTGCTCATCACTTAGAGTGAGTGGAGCTCAAGTAGGGATAGCATGTTTATGGAAGAGACACGCAAAGCACCAAATGAAAGTTGTTGATCCTTGAAGGTGATTCAAGTGGACGCCGATAGGGAGAGGATTTGGACAGACCTTGGCTGTTGTGCATCTGATATTTATGCAGGGCAGAATACTTTTCGTGCTTTTCCATGCATGCATTTGACACTGGTCCTTTGAGAAAGAATATTTATTTTTTGAAAAGGCCCGCATGTGGTGTGCTGACCCTGTGCTACGCACCAGCCTGTCTGACAAGTATGCGTGCACAAGTATAGACATATATTTTTGGAAGTGTACTTGTCTTAGTGTGTGTTTAAGTGCATGTAATATGCATGCTGTGCCCAGAGATGAATCTGAGGCCGGCGGTGGAGGTGAGTGAGTTTAAGCAGGCTGCTCCTTTGGGTTTTTGTTCCATTGACAGTTACAAACAGGATCTTAGGAAGTGCTGCTGCGCATGCCCGACTACAGCATTGGCCACTAAAACATAAGGCCAAGTGCAACGTGCATAACTCATAGTCTTGCTGCCACATCCATCCCACTGTCCCAGCAGGCACTCTCAGACTATATCAACCACCACAGTCTCTTAAACCCATTTTAGTCTGCTGGATAAAACACTGTAAGTTGCCATTCATGCCCAAGGTAATGCACAAATCCTGTCTTTGTCTTTGACAAATGCAACTACTTACAAATACCTCAGCTGAGATCTTTGCTAAACTTGTGTGCTCTATAGCTAACGCTACCAATCTGTCTTTTATTTATCATTTAAAAGCCAAAATGTTTGCTGTTATTTTCACAGTTTGTGAAAAGATAGCCTCCAAAGAAAAACAACTGTCATAAGCCTCTATTACGTTCCATTTTTCTAAAACAAAGTTTTGTCTTATGTTTTCTTGGCTTTTCTGCACATCAGGTTACCTGACTGGTTCTAATCTACTACATTGCATATGTGCAGAATAGTAGCAGTCTGCTTTTCTAAATTTTAAAGCTAACATGCCATACAAGTGACAGTACAAAGGAACAAAGACTGTCTTTTAAGATGCGTCCATACAGTAGGCGTTAGCACGGCTGCAGCGTGGTATGGTGTGATGGTGGTGCGTGTGTGTGTGTGTGTGTGTGTGTGTGTGTATGACTGTGAGTGATAGAGTGACAGCCACATGACAGGACTGAGCTGTGATCACAGCTCTGTTGAGGAGACACCGTCGGCAGTGCTTGGCTGGATGCCTGTCAGTTTGTCTATCTGTCTGCTTTCTGGTCATACCGTAGGTACACATGCACAGTGACACACTTTTAACATACCTGGATTTGCGCTTAATGGGCTCCTGTCTTTCATACCCATATTTCCACACAAACACAGTCAACAGACTGGTGGCGAAGATGCCACGGTGCAGTGATTTCAGCTTTGGTTCCACATCACCTCCTACTGATGGTGGTAATTAATTGATGAATGAGGTCAGATCGGAGATATCCAGGCACATCTCTATTCGGTTACAACCCCATCTCATCCCTGAGCTCACCTCTCTGCCACCCCCAAGTTGTTTTCTTAATGCGCAGTGCACCACATTCCCTCTGTGCTCATCTGCATAAGACCTTGGGATGAATGTTAACGATGTTTAATTAGACAAGACGTGGGATGGATGAGTGGATGGAGGCAGCGAGGCCAGGGTGGTGCTGCCCCCCGTATGGGGGGAGAGAGCACATAAAACTGGCATAGAAACTGGTAAGCATGTACACACACATGCACTTGATGAACAATAAATGACCATTAAAAGGCCAAAAGCTACAGCTGAACATGACCTTACATGTGATTGGTGCATTCTAAGTTGTGCTATGAGCTCCCCGTTCCATATTTCACTAACATCAAGGACATAGACCCCTCGTTGTTTAATGCAATATAAATGAAGCATTTGTAAATGCAGTATATTTCGAGGATATTATGTCGTGGGTAGTAACTGCCATTTATTGTAAATCTAATTAACCAAACTTTTATTTCTCACAGGGTTTCTGTTTGGAGTCAACTCTTTTCTTGTAAAATGAATTAGTCCAACATGAGAGCATTTCTGGAAATTTCTTCCTGAATTCCCTGACTCTGTTTAGAGACTTTCTAAAGTAATGTATCATTACTTAAACAGAGGGTTAATTGATAGAGTAGTGATATCATACAAAATGTTATTCGCTTTACCTTTTTGGGACTAATTAAACTCCGTCTTATTAAAATTTGTAGTCCACAATTGGTTGACTGAACATTGCGACTGGGATCAATGCTAGGTGAGAGCACTGCGATCCATGCCTGAGGCCAGGAGGCTGGCTTCTCATGCTTATCTAAGACATTGAGAAAACGTTCCTGTCCCAGCTCGCTCTGTATAAACATTTCCACTACACTGATCTGTGAAAGAACATCAGGAAGCAGCTTACTGTAGGGTAATCCAGTAAATGATCGGCGTGTCATTTCGACTGTACAGACATTGCTGAGATAAGGGGATGCAGATGTTTTCTCGCTAGCTGTTCCCTGATGAGGTGTCATTATCCAAGCTTGGTCTCAGACCTGCTGTTTTCAGCCCATCTCCTCAACTGGGTGACTGACTGTGGACTGGATGCAAAGGCACACTCGCATGTGCACTTTGTGTCTATTGCTCTCTGCTGTCTCCTCCAGGCTTGTGCTTATCTTGTGGTCACGGCCAGACAGAGACACCTGCGAATGCTGTGGATTAGCATGCTGCCTGGGGTAAAGCATTTAATGTGTGCCCCAAGGATCTCGGGCTGAAGGCAGGCTGACTTGTGAGGCTGACGCAAACTCAACGGAGGCATCTTAGGGTCTAGGCTAGGATCAATGACTTCTCAAAGCTGCAACATAAAGCATTCAATGAAACGGCCATTTGAGAGACACGAGTAAACATGCTTTGATTACAACAGAGAAAAGGGGAAATTGTGTTTGTTCTCTTAAAAGTCGTGCTTAAACAACAACAAGACTGCTTGTTCTCCTTTGTGTTGGAGATGCCATGTTAAATCTCCACTCTTAATTAATTTGGAGAGCGCAGAGAGGGAGCGTTTGTCACCCCTGCTCTTGCCTGTTAGTGCTATTTGTCTCTGGGTGACCTTTGATTTCACACTGCATTGGTTTTCTCCTGTTATGGACAAGATGCGGTTTTTGCTGACAACAGAGGAAACCTTATCTTTTAAATAAGTAATTCCTCAACTGCTCAGTGAGTCCACCAGCAGCAAAATATTGGGAATGCGGAAAAGGCGAGCACAGAAGCTCACTGGGGAAAAGATCTCCTCTGTATATATGCTGTATATATACCTTTGCCTTACTCATTAAAAATTCCACAACAACAAAGTGTTTGCAAAAGGCTTTCTACACAATAGTATATAGGTTTCTGTGTGAGTGTGTATGAACAGCTTTTGGCTTGGCATCTGCTCTGTATGCGAGAGGGGCAGGTTTATCGTTGTATTGTTGAGGGGTTTAGGCAGTGACACAATAGCCCCAGCCAGGCCTTCTTGGCACCAGCTGTGGCCCAAAGCTTTAGGCTTTTGGGAAGAGAACATTGATTGGGGTGATGGTTGGAGTGACTGAGAGGTGGGACGGATGAGGGAATTGCAAGGGGATGGATGTGTTGGCACTTGGCTCTGTGGGTTCTGGCTGGGTGCTGGAGCAGTCTCCAGTAACATTGATGCATGGCCATGAATTATATTATGCCTTGGCAGCTGCTTACTCCCAGATTCATCTCAGCAGTCATTGGGTTATTTATTTATTTGTTTCCACAATTTGTCAAAGAATTCCCATGCAAGAGAAAAAAACCTACCTAACAAGATTTAAAAACGAGGCAGATTCAGAGTATTTAATGAATTGGTGCTTTTTCAGATACAAACATTATGACAGTAATGCAAGTTTAGGCGTAGTACCTAAATTCTGACGGAATGCCTAGTTTCTAACTTGATGCCACTGATTTTTTTTAAAGTGTGGCGATGTACATGGCAGTTTTCTCAGAACCTCTCATGAACACCTGCTTGGAAACCTGCCTGGATAACACCTCATTCAGTAGCTGC
>VOQK01008369.1:7296-23258 GCA_015052645.1 Benitochromis conjunctus | reverse complement strand
GGTTTTTTTTTTTTTTTTTTTTTAGCATGGTGTCTATAGCATCTCTGTACACAACTGACTCCAAAGGATCTACTGCCTTTTCTGAAGAAGCAATACACACATATGTCAATATTGTGAGACTGGCGTGTAATTATCATTCAAAGGTTAAAGAGTGGATTGATCCATAGAGAAGTGTCAAGGGCAGATCAAAGGGATTTGGGCGAGGATCGGACCAAAAATGTTAAAAGCTGCTCACTCTCAAACACAGAGACGTCAATCTTTCAGAGAGCACCTTGATGTCCTCTGAGGAGAACCTGATCAAAGCTTTTGTAACAAAGATAGTCTCAGAAGATGATCTGACCTCAGCTGCATTCCACTTCTGTCTTTCATTTTACTTTTAGCAGTCTGCATTTACCTGGCTGAACTCCCCAGCACTGCCCCGGTTTCCGTCTTTCCTGTGTTTGCACTGCTGGTTAAACTGTCTGAATATCAATGAAGCAGTCTCACCGATGTATAACAAACACAAGAGAACAGTGATTAAAGATGACATATCTAAGCCTCACTCACTCCCTTCTCCTCTCGTCTCTTTTTCACAGGAGATCGCAGCTTACTTGATAACATTTGAAAAGCATGAAGAATGGCTAACGACATCCCCTAAAACAAGGTAAGACAATTATACTCACTGCCCTCTTTAAAACAACGAGTTTTTAAGAATTATAGTCCTGCAAGTATTACACTCAATGAGTCAAAATTTAAATTTTTGTTTTTTCCTTTTTTTTTCCAAGGCAATTTCCCTTATGCACAGCTCAAAATTACCTTCAAGATTACTGTAGGATGTTTAATATTACAGGGTGCTGATGGCTGTTCAGAAAAGTTTACAGTTTGCAGATAAATTATAGAATATTAATAATGACTAATAACTGCCTTTTAGCACTCCAATTAACACAACATGCACTGCTGCAGCATCTGCTGTGAATGTTATGTTAATGTGCCTCTTTCTGTCTGCACATTCACCACTCCACTGTCTAGGTCAGATGTTACACCCCCATGTTGAACAAAATGCCAAGAGCTACTGCTATATTTGAAATAGAATAGTTTTTGCAGCATGGGACCTCATTTATTTTATTAATGTATGCAGATACATATAGTGCCAATTTGCATGTCCTCCTTGGTTTTTCAGCAAATTTCAGCAAAAGCAGTTTAATGTCAGAAAATGTGTCTGTGTCTGTGGCAGCACTGGCTGTGATGTCATTATTTAACATACGTGGAATAATGACTATTAATGGATGCAGCTGTGATGGCAACCATTTACATTTAACAGCATTAGATAAATTCCAGTTTGAATGTATTTGGATAGTCTTTTTAATATTATACCACTTTAGTGTTGACATCTTTGGCCACTGCTGGACTATCAAACAGAAGTGTCGCACTGTAAGACCACAAAATCGTTTCTTAGCTCCAGCGTATACGGCCTATTTAAACATGATCCCTTTTGCTTAAGTTTACATGTTCATGCATTTAGAATAAGCTAATCAATGTTAAATCTTTTTTTTCCTCTTTTTTTTTTTCTTTGAGTTGGAATTGCTGTGTTGGCATTATTAGCAAACCTCATCCATGCGTAAGTGGACTCTGAGCTTACTGACATAGAACCGATTGCTCACGTCCCCGCCTCTCTTCCACTGCCTTGGAGGGACATTGATAACAGTCCTGCATTAAAACACTACCAATTAAAATATGTTCTCCGGTGTAATTCTAGGCCAAAAGAGCATCAGGCACACCTTTTTTTCTTTTTTCTTTTTTTTTTTGAAATCAAGAATCCTTTCTTCTTCCCAAAACACTTCTGTCTAATTTACCAAAATGAATCCAAGATCACACTTTGTTCTTTCATGTGACCTGTGTAGTCGACTTTACAGTCACCTTTATTTCCTCTTCAGTGTATATGCACTGAAGAGGAAATCTTTTATCTTGCTCTAGTACCTTAAGTGACCATAAGGAACAAAAAAAGGGATCATAATCAAAAAAAGGCCACATTTTTGGTCCTGGAGAGCTACACATGTCACAGTACTGGCATCATCCTGCACAAGACAGAATAAAAATGACTCTTGTGTGAGATGTGGGAGACTTGTGATCCAGTGACTTTCTAGACAAATGGTCCTCAGGATGGTGATGGCCACAGTCTGTCACCGCTTGCTGTATGTGATGCAGTGGTCTTAGTGTGCTCGGGGATTTCAGCCCCATGTCATCTCGTAGTACAGGTGCTGATATCTCAGATATGTCATCAGGGAGCAGCTCGTAGTGTACATCTACAGATCACCTGACAACACAATAACACATCTCATGTTTTAGAGTACCTGTCTTTTCAGCACAAGATGTGTGTGTTTACTCTGTATGTGTGTTTGCCAACAGGAGAGTCAGCGAGAAAGCTTGTGAAGTGTTTGTATTTTTCCAGATGTCAGTGGAAGGGTAGGGTGTAGTGATGGATGTCGGGGCCAGGAGAGGTTGGCGAGAGTCAAAGGATGAGGCGTATATGTGTGATTGATGGTAGCTGATTGATGGCTAGACTCTACATGAAAGCTTTCTGTTCAAGGTCACAGGTGAAAGGTCATGCTTGGAACACCTGTGCTTAAGTGATGCCTTATCATTTGTCATCACAAATCTTCAGGTGCGTATCGGTGGGTGTATACGCATCTGATTGTGGGTGCACTGTCTGCATGTCTGTGTGTGGGTTGACCCCTGTGGGGAATAGGCTAAGTAGGCTAATTCTCCCCCAGCCAGGGCTTTTACTCCAAGTTTGTGGGGCATGATGGGAGGCAGAGATGAGCAGCAGGGTCATACACAGAGAAGCACAGCACTACATGGCTGCACCACATGCATGTAACAGCTCTGACACATGCAGGTCATAAAGAAGGGAGTGGGCCACAGTCAGAGCTCAAGGAGCTGACACCAGCTGTTTGACCAAGGTGACACGAGATGCTGTATATGCCTTGAATAGAGATGGCATCCTGTCAACAGAAGGAAGATAAAACGAAGTGGCCCTGTTTCATTCATGCACGGACGTATCTCTGGGTTCATGCTGATGTGCATACAGTAACAGTACAGCCAGTGTTATCTTTTGCTTGGGTCTGTTTCTGTTTGTTTATCATTTCAAAATCTGAAGCATGCCAGGGGAGAATGGTGGAATGCTGAGTGATTGATGTGCTTAGCTCTAGTAATACACATTCCCTCTCAGATAGGAAGTGCAACAGTGCTTAAAATCAATACCAGTGTTCTCCCACTGACTGCTTGAACAGCACTACAGCTAATTCAGGCCGCACCTGTCAGAGCTGGGGAAATCTTTCCCTACTCGGGCCTTACACTTTAATTTACACCCACAGCCTCGCTGGCTTCCATTTCCATTAAAGGGAGAGCCTGGCATTATGGCTTTAATGAAGGCCACGGCCAGGCTGTGATTTAAGATGGCCGTTACCCCGCACCTTCACTCCACAGGAGGGAACACACTTAAAGGGACAATTAGGATTTTCCTCTACTGCATCCTTCCGGAGAGCCATACTCATTCTTTCCTTTTGGCTTTTTAAAGATGTGACCATACTGCTTCAGTTGATGGGATCTGAAGGTGCCTGTGGGAGAAAGGTAGAAACAGAAGGAAGGAAAAAGAATTGTGGTTCCAAATCTAGACAATAACATTTGATGTGACCTCATCATGGGCATAACATTGCGCTCCTGTTGAGAGCAGGCATTCATTGTCCATCATAAATGACACAAATGTCTCCTTAAGGGGCTGTTTAGAGGTGTTTGAATGCTGACAGATGGAGTAACTATTGACTAGATGGTGTCACAGATTGGTCAGCCCAAAGAGCTAATGGACACCTGTGTGTAGTACAGAGAGCGCTCGTTATCATGAGCATCCCCTGAACGTCACATGGTTTCATGTTGAAGCAGTTGCACATTAGTGCTTCTTGTCCTTACTGTTTGTTTTATTGAACCGGTTAAAAGCAATCCGTTGCCAAACACAGCACAGAGACTGCTTTTACACCTGCTCGTCTACTGTATGCAACAATACAGTAGACTAGCTGTAGCTGTTAGAAAGTTGAAGTGGTGGGTTGTGTCAGCTATTTGCTTTGACTTTTGCACTAGTTTGGAGCGCATACATTTACACATGTGCTTACATGACCACAGAACACACTCCTCTCTTGCTCACGCACGCACACACACATACACACACGCACCCACACATTGTATATTGAAACTATCAAACAATAAGCACCAGTCCTTGGAGGGCCCTGCATTGACACTGAACCTAGCCGCCCCCACGTCCCAGCGCAATAGCCCTCTCTCCTCCCACATCCACAGCAACAGAAACAGCAGCAGCAGCACTCCAAAATGAAACCAAGTCCCTTTAGACAGCTTCCAAAGACAATGCTTTTATTAAAACCTACAGTAGTGGCGCCACCCCAGAGGCGCGGGTACACCAACAACAGAGTAGAGCAGAACTGAGAGGCAGCCTGAGATCTGCTAATGACTGTTTGTTTGCTATTGTGTATGGTGTTTGCTATTGTGTAGGGTGCCTATGAATTTGTGCAGATCTTAGTGTCTGTGACTGTGGGAAAGACATAGAGGGGGTTGTGTTTAACGCTTATGTGTGATTTTACTTATGTGTACGCACATGATATGTGCGTACACATAAAGTTGAGAGTCCATGACTGTGCAATTGAAAACTGCATTGTGGATGAAGAAATGCAGGTGTTTATGATTATATGGAGCTGACATGTGTACATAATTACAGCGGAAACTGTGTGTGTTTTGAATAAAAACCACGCTTGTTCTGTATACCATGTGTGTGTCCATTTTGGAAGAGGTATCTGGGTGAGTCTGCCATTGTGAATAAAACCTCCATAGCCCTATGTGTAAGCTGTGTTTCTGTCATCAAGTTTGGCAAATGGTGTGAGGAAGTGCTGGACCGTCAGTGACTGTGTGCGTGTGTATAAGTGTTGGGGGGAGATGTGTAGGATGTGCCTGAGAAGGGCGTCTGATAGTGTTTGGGCCTAATGCTTTGTGGCACTCGTTGGCTGGCAGAGTTTCAGAGGAGAGTGGAAAAGGACAGGAGCAGCAGGAGCAAGAGAGAGAGAAAGGGAAAGGAAGAGGGTGAGGAGACAGCTCAAAGAGAGATACATAAAGAAACAAAGGCATAGAAGATGAGGGGGTATTTCATTAGCTCACACTGAAATTAAGACTAAGACTGCGATATCGCCCTGAATCAAGCTGGGGTTATTAAAAAAATGCCCGCATGACATGTAACTGGAGAAAATCTTTAGTGAGCCACTTTAGTGGGATCAACTACTTCTGTTTATCTGCATTTTCCTGTTATTTTCATCCCAAATCATCATGGGAAAAGCCAAGTTGTTTGCATAGTGACACTTTGTTGTCTCATTGTGTCAGGCCCTGAAGGTCATTGTACTCCACTGCTTCCACCCAGGCAACAGCCCTGACAAGGACAGCTATGCCCACCTGAGGCCTTGTAGACTGGGTGAAATAAGGCCCACCTGGGAAAGCTGGGAGGACAGGAGTCAGGTGAACCCTGATAGCATAACGTAAGAGTGACTGAAAGTGAGAAAATGAAAAATGGTCATTGAAGGAAGAGTGAATATGATTGAGTGAGAGCAGTTTAGAAAATGGAAACATGTCGATAAGAGAAGCGAACAGACGAGATGGAGATGGGAAGAATAGTGATGGATGTGGTGAGGAGAAAGAGTGGGGGGGGGGCATACGCAAACAGACGAAAGACCAGGAGAAAGATGGAATGGAGGGGGATTAAGCTGACATTGGACGAGAGACAGAAAAAAAGAAAAATAGAGTGGGTAAACAGCAGATAGAGATGGAGAGAGGTGAGCAATGGATTCAACTGACAGATAGAGAAAAGTCCTGTGGTTTTGGGGCATGGGAGGGAGAATGCAAACGGTCAATAGATTACAGCTAGTGTTGTGCCAAGTGCCTGGGCCTCAGACTCCAAGCCAACTTAATAGCGCCTCTTGTTGTCTGTCCTCTAAAGTAATGCCCAAGCCAAACCCAGGGAAGCAGCCTGAGCCTGAGGCTAGTGGAAATGGACAGGGGACTAGATATATGTTAGTTTGCATCCCAGCTGCTGTTTATTACCCTGGCCAGCTTGCTCACTAGAGACCATTCAAAAGAACATAGAACATCATCTAGTTTTATTGCCTTTATTCCCCCTACATGCAACAGGGCTGCTGCTGCTGAAGGCCAGGAAGGGCATGATCTGTCTTTGAAATTAATCCTTTTTATTATGTGCCACTTTTTGTATGGTAATAGACATTAAAGTTTAGTACATTAAAGTTTAGGACTGTGGTAGAGGGCTCCAAGTTAGTCTATACAAGTTGAGGATTATTGTGTAGTACAGCTAGACAAAAGCAGTATGAAAAATAAGCATGCCTAGCCTTGCTTGTTATGCCAATATGAGAAAGAGGTGGAGAGGAGGAAGGAGTGCAGCCAGTAGCTGGCCACAGGAGAGAAGGGATAAATAAATAGAGGAGGAAGTTGATGTCAAGCAGGTGTTCAAGGAGAAAGTGTCAGCCAAGCGGGCCGAGATGGGGAGAAGTGCTGCCTCTGCAGCCTGATAATAAAGACTTAATTCAATTAGCGCTTCTGCACCGGTGAGCAGCGTGCAGGCTGGCTGTCGTGGAGCAGGCCATAGACACAGCTGAGCTCGCCCTCAGCCACCCAGACACGTAGACGTCCAGCCCTACACCGACCCAACACTTCGCTGTGCTCTCTCTCCCCTTGGATCGCTCTCTCTCTCTTGCATACACACAAAGAAGACCCAACATTATTCACACCTGAGTCACTGAGAAGTCCAGTGACTAAACCCTGCATACACATCTCTGCTACACAGACCCCGTAACTCACAACACATACACACATAGTCTTCCAGTCTTTCTTCACCCTCGTCCCTCGCAATAAAGGAAACTCCCTTCAGCTCCTCTCCCTTTTCTTCCCTAATACTCTCTTTTGAACCCCCTTTGCTCTCCACCTTCTTTTGTACTTTTTGCTTTCACATTGTCACGCTGCTGTGTTGGTGCCGAATCGCCGTATGTTGGCCAGTAAGGTGAGGACTGTGACTGCAAGTCCCTATTTTCAGCCCATCATACCCTGGTGCCCAGTTGGGTGCTGTCCTGTAGGCATATGGTGTAGCGGATAGCAGATCCTGGGCCTTTTGAAAACCCTTGGGGGTATTTTAAACAGCTTTCCATCCCACGCACCTCTCTATGCCATTCCCTGGAATCTGGTCTGCCACTCTCTGCTTTGGGTGCGGTCTGTGAAAGTCTGTTCATGACTTGTCACTTTATGATCCTATTGGTGTACAGTAGTAGCACCACCGAGCAAAACACAATCATGTCTTAAAAGCTCCCACACATACAGGAAGGTGGAGGATGGGGAAAGGAAAAACAGGAAGTGACAGAGGAATGTGAAGAGGAGGAGGTGGAGGAGGAGGAAAAGAAAGGACAGGACACACTGCTTCGATGATACTTTTTGCTGTTATGTAAAGAGAAGGAGAAAATAGGTCCTGGACCGTTGCCAGAGAGCATGGTGAATCACCAGCAAAGAACAGGCACGACATAAACACACGCGCGCACACACACTGGCACGCATTCTGTCCCATTTCTTCACCCCAACTGAGCTTTGCAGTACAGGAAGTACAGCAGATGATGAGTTGCCTTTTGGCACCATTAAAATGTGTAAAAACGTCAAATGGCAGGACTGACCCCTTGCACCTTCTCATCTTTTTGCAACCACGAAAGAGCAGTAACCTGGCTTGCTGTGTGCCTCACACATCAAGGCCACTAATACACAGAGCATTCAGGTTCATAGCTCCTTTATTTACTTAAACTTTGGCCTTCACCAGCCAGGCTGACCTCCACAGTTTGCTTTCATCCCTTTTTTGCTTGCCTATTGATTTTTATTCCTTCATTTATTTATTTGTTGTCAGTTGTTACCTAACCATGCAGAAAGCTGTTCCCCAGTGCACATGCCTCACTCACCATGAAATACTCAGGGCGTTCTTACCTGTCTTAGTCTGACTGAGACACTGTTGATTCTAATGAAACATCATCATTACATTTGTAGTAGGTGGACATTCCTGCCGCTTCGTCAGTCAGTACTTTACTCAAGGCAAGACCCTTACTTCTTTAACTACTTCATAAAAGACGAGACAGAGTGTCAGGGATGGAATGTACTGGATAACCATGTATTAATTTTGCATTAGTGAATTAATCAATTCAAATATAAGTCAATTGATAAATTATTCAAATCTTCTTGTCATGCACATTTGAGAGGAGTGGGCAGAAGGAAAGGTGAGAACCATTTCAGATTGGATTAATTAATATTCATGACATTTTTAAAATGAAGTAAGAAAAATAGCCATCAATTCAGTTAAACACTCATGTAATTAGGAGTGTTTGAGAGAGACAATTCCCACGATGATACAATTCCCTACAATAAAAAGCAAAGGGTTTGATTTGTCTTGTCTCCCTCATCTTATCATAATTTCTACAACCTTTCAAATCTTGCTGTCCTTTTAAACTGCAGCTTGACTGATAGAACTCAGAGTGAGATAAATAAGTGAGAAGATGATGAATCTTCCTTATGCACATCATAAGCAAAAATAATTAACAAGCCAGAGCAAAAATCTTGCCCTCCACCTGCAACCCACTGCTGGCTTGCTGAGAAGTCAGGTATTTGTTTGCTGTATTTTTAATTTTTCATCATTCCTTGCTGTAGTCAATCATCGTCATTTTTTTTCTGTTTCCTAGAGGTTAGCGCTGTGCTCTGGAGAGTTATGGAGACAGGTCAGCCAAGATTTAAAGCAGTCCCGCGCCTGACCCAAAGGAAAGCACTGCTGGATACATTAGCATGATAGCGATATGATTATGTCGGAACGGACATGAAGGGTTTCAATTATTTACAGGTGATGTGCCCGTTGAATTGGCAATGAAGTGGCTCGTAAATTATCCCCTCTGTCTAATCAAGCCTCCAGCGGAATAATGGAGCAAGTACTGACGTGGAAGAAGCTCTTTCTGTCTTCCTTTCTCTCTTTAGTATTTTGGGTGTGGATTGGCTACTTTCACAGTGGGATGATAACACTCTCTCCAGATGACATTGGTTGAAAGGCAAGAAATGTGCCAGCGAGCGCAGGTTTAAAACACCTCTACTTCATCACTGCTCAGTGCTTTACTGCGCTTTATGTCACCAGACAATGATACAGTGACAGCCAAGCATCAAATGTGCAGCACCAGCACCTAATGTGCACCTTGGTTTTGTGCCTGAAAGAGAGAGTATGAGAGACAGACACATAGACACACCAAAGAGACAGAGAGTGAGAAAAAGACAGACAGGTAGAAAACCAGACAGAAAAATAGAGTGATGCTGTAATGGTTGGCATGGCTCTGCTCCAATGCAGACCTCCAAACACAGCAACACAGTTCAGACAAAACACAGCCAGCTACCAGTCACTGGCTCCTTTCTAGCATCTTCTTCAGAGGCCCGTGGCATCGAATTCTGTTCAGCTGAATGATGGTGTATTTGATTAAAAGATATTCAATATGAGTTTATTACTCCGTTTTATGTATCCCCAGTGAATGTGTTTGATTTCTTGTGTATCCTGCTGATATGCCGACACGCTGCGATTGATGCAACCTACAAGCTCTAACCACAATGTTAATCTCACAGAGGTTCTCAACTGTATTGAGTAATAATAAACCTATTTTAAGGAAACAAAGACAGGGATTCGCCTTCCCCACCCACCACCATCGCAATCCATAATCACCTTAGGCGGTTTACAGTGTAAGAAGAAGAGTGAGAAAAAGTAGAAATGAAAGGAGGATGGAGAGGCAAAGGGGAAGTGAGATAAAAGCGAAATGTAATGGTGAGAGAGTACCACCTACTGTTCTGGTGTCTTCTGGCAGAAGACTCATTTTGAGGGGAAGATCGGGTGGTCTGTTCACAGCTCGAGCCATAGCTGTCTTTTCCCCTCTGTCCCTCAAGAAGTGAATAAGGGGCGACTGCACCCACAATTTGGGGATGAGAGGATTAGTGGCAAGTAGGAAGGTGGTTGGGGGCTGCTTTTTGTTTGTGTGCTTACTATTCCCTGCTATGCATTGTGGCAGTGGATCTGGATTTTTTTTTTTTTTTTCAATCCCATGTTCTCAAAAATAGAAACATCACAAACAACATAACAAGCCAATGTGCAAAAGGAGAAGAGGGCAAAATAAGAAGCCCAATGTGTGCTGTGCTCCTGTATGTGTTCGCAGTTTTATCCCAGCCTTTCTCAGGCTTTCCCTGTCACCACATAACACATCCTTGGAGTCTGTTTATTCTCTGTTCCCTTTTTAATGCCTTTACAGACGGCAAATCCCCAGCAACCTCCAAAATGTCTGAACATCCCCATCTTTGCTTCTATTTCGATCGCATTTCATTTTCCTACGAACAAACACAAAGCTCACAGGGGGAGACAAAGCATTAGGGTTATTATGGGTTTAAAGCACTTAAAAGCTTCTGGCCATCCTGACACTAGGCAATGCAAGGGTCCAGAGGAGCAGGGAAACATTACGCTCCAATTTTTAAAGAGAATCAAGTCCCAGATGTGCTTTCGGAAGTGTTTAGAAGTGAGCCTGTGCAGGTTTATACTTTGTATGCACATATAATAAATTTTATGCTTGCATGCAATGATTGCCCTATCTCTAGAAGCTGTATGCCATGCACGTGGAACTGCTCAGTGTTGCTTGTGGCTGACAGTATTAGCTCATTGCTGTGCAACAGTCAGATTCAGTATCACAGCATCTTAGGCTGACTCTTTAGAGCTCTCTCCCCTAGGTCACACATGGAATTTAAGAGCTTTTCTGAGGCAAAGAGGTGTGACTCGCCCTGAGACTCCCCTCTCGCTCTTTCTCTGCATCTGCGTCTCCCTTCTCTCTCTCTCTTACTTATTTCTCCACACTTTATTTCCCCCTGCTTTGCTGCTCCACTCAAGAGTCATGGGGTGCACACTCAGTGGTAAACCAGTTTCATTTAGTATGTTTTCACATTTTTATCCAATCATAGCATGCTCAGAGGTTTCAAAAGCCACATGACACTTTTATTGGGGCCTAATTAAGGATCTGTGATTTAATCCATGTAATTTAATAGAGATCAGTCATGGGTGTGAGGCTCTGGCTTTGTGAGTAGGAAAGCTGATACATTGCAACCCCATTCATTCTGCTACAGCGCATTAGGGTTAAAGGGCTTTTCATTAGGGCTGATATTAATGCGTGGTATGTATACGCCACCTGTTGGACAATGAGGGTGCAAAGGTCTTCATCCTTTACACACACCCTGTGGCTTCTCTGACAGTTGTAGCTACAGAGCACAGCCTCTCGGGTGGTTTTGCCGCTACCAGTAGATCAGTCTGTACTCGAAGCCATCGGCTCTGTAATTGCCTCCTAGCTTTCTCATGGTTCACGTTCACATTCTTTCTGCATATACAAAAGTGGATGAAGCATTTTCATTTATTACTTTTGTTTTCAGAGGTGTGTCTACATCATAAATGATTGGGGGCTGACTGCCTTGTTCTAATTGTTCACACTACGTGCACAGTCAACCTTTGAGGCTATGATAAACTTTAGCTTTGGCTTAGATTGTTATAGTATCAGTTGCTCTCGGAGAAGGACTGAAATGCAATGCTGAGAAGTGCTTTCTAAGTCTTACAGGGAGTGGCTTGAAAAAAAGTAAGAGAGACAACTGCCCGGCATTGTTCTGTCCTTTTCAGTAGCCCTTCACAGCACTCAAGCAGCCAGTTTTGTGACACAGTGTTGAGCGGGGAGAAAGCAGAAGAGCTAAGAATGGCCCGGGTTGGCTGGGGTGAGGGATTGCGTGCTGGGAGGTGTCTAGACGGTCTGGGATAAGAGGCTAGACAGAGGGAGGAAAGGAGACTGGCAGAGTAGTCCGGGCCAGAGGGAGGCCATGTCGAGGGCATGGCTGGATGGGTGCCTTATCTAAAATCAAGTCTAGTCACCGTGGACCTTAGCTTCTGGACATTAATGGCACTGACAGTTGACAGGGAGAGCAGCCACTTCCTGGCCCAACACACCATCACTCACTTGCGCTTCAGTCAGAGGCGACTGTCTCTGTTTCCACCCTGATCTGCCATTTGACTCCATGTTGTGATCCATGTAAAAAGCAGCCCAAAGGCTGAACCAGCTGAACATTTCTTTCTGCTGAATTTAAAGTGTGTGAATTTGAATGTATCTGCAAGATCTCACATTGTTTTATAAAAAACAAATGTCTGGCAGTCAGCCTAGATATGCTCTGAGTCTTGAAGAGTTCCAATCTGGCTCTGTCATGCTGAAGTCACAAATTTATCTCTCAACCCTTATATGAACCAAGTTGTCTAGTTGATCCTTGGTAAATGAGGAAAGAAATCCGATGACTAACGTTTCCTATGTGTAGGACTTGGTCTCATCTCTACAACTCATTATGCCTGAGCCCTACGACAGTTTGGAGGACGTTGGAGGCATTGCCACGTTGGCCATATGCTTTCCACGGCTCCTATCTGTCAGAATGTCAGGACATGGCGGGGGTGCGCTTTTCTGCACCAACAGAGGAGTGGAGCGCAACACCGCAGGAGGCCCTCATTACCAACACACCCCACCAAAAGAGACTAAGGGATGGGCGAGAAGACATACTGAGCAATGTGTTTAGAACCAGAGGGTGAGCCATTTAAAAAGCACTCAACCCAAGCAACTGCCCCTCCCTCTCTGCAGCTCCATTATCACAGCAGAAAATGTGACACAGGATTTTTTTTTTTAAAGTAGATGCTTCAACAGATTAACAAAGTAATTAAGGCAAACAAATTGATTCGCTCAACATTTTAATTGAACTTTTGCCTTTGTGTCTCCATCTGGCCAATCCCCTCTTACCCACAGCCAAACACTTCACATGTTTATCTGAACTGCGATTAGGAAGCCTATATTGTGCCCCTCACCTCTTCTGTAACAAATGATGCGGAAGCTATGGTTTTCACATCTTATTTTACACATTATAGTGTTTCCATTATCCTTGACATGCAACATGTTTACTTTCTGCGTTGCCTATATATCATTTGGCTTTTAGTAAGGCTTTATGTCCCTCACCATTCCCAGCCCTCCATCACCACTGAGCCATTAAACTTATATTGGGATCCTGCTTTCAGATGGTCAAGATAAAAATCAAACTTTTGGGCCTGAGAATCTGTAATCCATATATGCTGAGTTAGGGTGCATTAGAGGTCTGGTTGCTTCTCACGCAGGCAGTTGAAACGCTCAGTGGAGGGAGGATCCATTAGAAATCAGGCAAACTTTAAGGGACACTTTCTTTAAGACTTTTCAAGGGAGACATTATTCAAAAAGTTATCTCTGCAGGGGTAAAGCCACTTCTCAGTTGACTAATAACTATCAAAGCAGCTCATCTGAATCTCTGCTTTATTTTCAAAATGTTTCGGTATGGTTTTACGTAGAATTGCTCTGGCCTTTGAATAGGTTCATTTCCGATACGTATTCATGTAGAAAATTTCAGTTTAAGTTAAATGAAATGCTGTATTCCACGCAGCCAAGACCACTGGATAGTCACAAATATCTCAATGCGAGTATGCTTTGCATTCAGCAACAGTGTTGTGTTATAATAGATCATTAGCGACCACAAGAAGACATAAATCTGTCCTCCTCGTGCTATTTAGAAATGGAAACTTGGAGGCTGATACAAACAAACTGCTCATCTGTATAATTGCATTCAGGCAAGGATTTTGTGTCACAATGGTGTGACTGGTGTCTGACTGCATACTGGATAACGCAGTTTAGTATGCACCCTGCTCTTTCAGAGATGACCACAAGTTTAGGAGGTATTAGGTCCAGATAGAGAGGGTGGAGCTCATTGCAGCGCTACACAATGTCCCCTAATTAAATTGCTCAGTCCCATGTACTGTGGAAGCTAGCGGCTCGGCAGATGTAGCGCCATGTTAAACTTTATGTTGCTTGAAAATGGCTTCCGCTCCAAGTGCATTTGAGACAGAGATGGTTTGACTGTAAAATGATGTGTTTTATGGCACCGTTATCACGGCGATATTCCTTAAAGATGCAGCGCTACACACTGTGGCATTCTCTGTCTGCAGGAAGGAGCAAATTGATATGAACAGATCAACAGAGCTATGCCCTTCTGGACGTCCTTGGCACCATACTTGGCCCTAAAATTGATTTCTCTCCATATCTTCTATGCCAAAAAAACTCTCATTCAGAGATTTTATACTCCCACTGCTGACACATTTTGTTCAGGTTTGGAGAGGATGTACTGTTGGAATGTCATTCATTTCCTCCCACAATTTTTTTTCTCCACACTTTTGAAGTAACCTAATAGTCTCACGGTGTATTTGATAGTGGTATTCATCAGTTTTGTGTATGTGTATGTTCATGTTCATGCATGTGTGAGAACTCCCAGTATATAAATTGCCAGGAGCAAAGAGATTGCTTTTGATTTAATGGCTATTGTGCTTGACTTTGTGTGTGTTCCACTGTAGTAGTGTGTCCTTCCTTTGCCTCTGTTGTAGCAGGTAAACTCTATCTGCCTAACATTATTTACACATACACGTACTTACGCCGAAGAAGCACGCACGTACGCGCGCGCACAAATACACATACTGCCTTGGCTATGCTCCATTAAGTGGCCAGTGTCTTAAACAGGATGCTGACGTAAATGCCGGGGTTGGGAATATAGGACAGATTGTGTATACGTGTGTGCTTGAGTGCGTGTGTCTATGTTTGTGTGTCTCTGGTCTCAGTTTTATTCTCAGTGTCCTTATTGTCTCTCCCAGTGGACCCCCTCCACACACACCCTCTTCTCTGTGTTTGTGGCCTGCTGAATTCTATTGATCAGGCTGTGAAAGCTTGAATGGCTAAAGAGGAGAACAGATAGAGGCAGAGAAAATGGTATTTTGGAGCCCATGTGTGTTCTTCAAATGATGTGTGTATATGGTTATGGGTTTAATTGGTGAGCCAATTAAAAGAAAAGATACAACAAATATTCCAGAGTAGCTTAGATATTTGTTTTCTTTATTATCATTGGTGATTTACCACTATTGTTGCTATGGACACTTGGAGTTGTGTAAACTGCCTCTACGGATTGCTCTTTTCACCGAAGAACTGAATGGAGATTTCTAACCAGACCATATCGCATTAAGACCTATTTCATAAACTTTCCAGTCAACTAACAGGCTCTAACAGAGGCACGCGCTGCATGAACACAACAAGCTTAAATAACTGCAGGTGAAACTGCAGGAGAAAGGTCACCTGTCGTTGTTGTTACAGATGGCCAACTACAGTTGAATTTTACGGTTTGAGCAACTTTGCTGTTCTGTGTGCCTTTTAAAGGTTGAAAAAGGGAAAAGCAGAGGTGTAAATGCAAGCAGTTGGCATGTTCATGCAGTGGGAGGTGTGAATGGAGGTTTCCTACCACTGAGACAAACTGCTACTGTTCAGACCCTCCCTTAGGGCCACAGCATCGTCGACTTCTAGCTTCTCGTATCACAACACAATAGAAAAATTTGTACTATCAGCACGGTTTATTGGTTTATTGGTTTATTAGTTGTTGTTGCTGAGAGGCTGAAATTTCTCAGACAGATCCAGTGGACTTCGTGCTTTAATCTGAAATCTCAGACTATCACAATACTTGTTCTTTTAAATAAAATAGTCCAACAAAAGATAATTACAGGCAGAAATTAATGCTAACTTGTGTTATGCTGTCTTGGTGTGCCACGATGACTGAATATGACTGGATTTATTTCTGTTGCTTAATTTGGTAGCCCGTTCTTAATTTACGCGTGTTGTTATTCTATTCTAAACTGGTTTCATATGGGGATGCTTCTGCTGGCATTATTTCCGGCAATTCCCCTGTTAGAGGGCAAGGTCAATGCT
>VOQK01008359.1:64290-82049 GCA_015052645.1 Benitochromis conjunctus | reverse complement strand
CTGAGGGGAGGGTACCACAAGAAACTGTTTTATGTAAATGCAGAGAAAAAAAAATCTTCTGTAGCCATGACAACAGTCTCCCGAGTGGATTTTTTTCCACCAGGCGAACCTCTGGATCCTGTGCACTTAAGAAGTATGTTTCAAAAAGAAAACCTGAGAAGCTTTTTAAAGAATGATTTATAATTTATTTGTATTTTTCTCCTGCATCAGAGCCTCTTGAAGGAGTGTCCTGTGTGAGACGTGTTCTCAATCTGTCAGGCCACAGCAGCTGTGTTCCCCACATCTATTTGTTCTCAATGAGATTTACCCTGTTTAATATATACCCAGCTGTTCTGTGTCACAGGGCATTTTCAAAATCTCTTACATGCATTTTAAAAGAAGTCGCATTCACAAGCAAGAGCACTTTGGAGTTGCATCAGTAAGGTCCCTCGAAAGTACACTTTTTTTTTTTCCTGTATACCTGCTCGTTTTAATGGTGTAATCATTCTTCATATTCCAGTTCATTTTACATCACAGTCAGTGCTCCGGAGGCACACATCTTCTAAATGGCAGACTAAAGCTTTTTAAACATAAGTGTAATTAATTTGTGTTTTTATAAGAAGTCATAAAATTTAACCTATTTTTAACTTTGTTATAAAACAGACCGCGCACACGCTAGGATTCCCTGCTTTTGGATCACACCACCAGCAAACACTGTTTTAGTTACGTGCACTGTTAGATGCTGGTAGCTAGGGTGTTTAAAAAAGAAAGAATGGAGAAAAAGAAAAAAGAAATGTGTCTGGTAACACTGTAGAGAAATACTGTACAGATTATAAATAAAGACGGATGACATAATTCTCCAGAAGTTAAACCAAAATATTTCAGACATCCCCGTGGCTCAGTATAGGATAGTCATTTAATACTATGAAGTTAGACTTTTTTAGAGTAAGCTAGGCTTGAATGCTAACTTCATTAGTATGCTAAAGTTTAGCTAGCAAGATGAGAACACAACCAGTCCAGATGAATTTAGATTGAAGGTGAACTACCAGTTACTACACATGAAAATCTGCAATGACTGTTCAAAGTTCTTGCTCTATCATTTATAGAATTTGTGAGTTTATATTTAGCAATAGGAGCCTTAATGTTACCATAGATTAAGAATTTGCATATTAAAGAAAAGAAGAAACACAGATATGTGTGCCTTAGTCTTACAGTACCAAAAGGCTCGTGAATGCTAATCTAATCTCAGAGGCCATTGGTTTTCCTTTGTTAACGAGAATGAAAACAGTGATCATGTAATGTTAATGCAGCTAAAGGGACTCCCCCTGTGCCATTATTAAAACATTTCAATTATTAAGTGTCTAATGGTCACTGTAAATTTACCTCCTGTGAGTGTGACAAGGAGGTTTCGTTGGAGAGATCCCAAACGCAATTTACTTCTTAGCATGTCTTCTGAACATCTGCCTTTCAAAGTTCAACCCTTAACCTAGGCTGATGTGATAGGACACTTACTGACAATCTAGCTAACTAGGTAAATGTACTTTCTCATACAAATACTTTAGTTTCATCACTGATCAGAGCTGTTCAGGGTCAAGCTGGAAATTGAACCGTATGAGTTATCTCTTCTTTTACATGGCTGGTTGACCTGGAAGGAGTTAAGATTAGAGGCAGAGCGCCTCCACTTGAGACATTAATACAAAGGCAGCTGTAACGGATAGAGGCCAAACCAGGGTTTGGCACCCATATTCAACAGGATTCCTTTTGTGTGTGTCAGGAGCCAAGCGGATCATTATTTATTTACTTGTTCCATGGCATGCGATAGGCATTGTTGTTTTTGTGAACTAGACGGATGTGATGAGTCTGGTGATGTCTAATAAGTGCAGATTCAGGTTATCACGTTACATGTCAGCTGTTAAAAAAAAAAAACACACAGTTGGCTGCTGAAGCTTTTTTTTTTCCAGACGTTTTTTTCTTAGTAAGCTGAATTCATGCCATTTTTTTCTCAAGTGACAATGCTTGAATTGTGCAGCTGCGTATTGTTTATTGTTTAGATACAATGTATCCATGATTATTTAATGTGTGAGTCTTATTTAAGAACATGAAACAGTTTAGGCTACACGGAGCAATTATTGCAAAAGAGATTTAAATATATATATATATATATATAGAGAGAGAGAGAGAGAGAGAGAGAGAGAGAGAGAGTGAGAAAGAGAGAGAGAGAGAAAGATAGCAGGTAAAAATGTTTGTTTATTCAAAATGTGAACATAAGAAATGTATAAAGTAACTTCTTTGTTACTTATAGTTACAGTTATAGTTACTTAAAGCTACATCTAGTTTTCAAACAAGCTTTATTTGATACATTTCTAAATTTCACATTTTGAATACACCCAACTCAGTACATCGACACTTATTTGGTCTAAGTTGGACACTTTTCTGCCATCAGTGTCCATAAGATTGGTCTATACTTTGTCATTGTACATGCATATTCTTTGCTCTTTCTTAGAAATTGAAACTGATAATAACCTTATTATTTTATTATTGTAATAATATATTGTAATGTTGCAATAGATAGATACGGTCTCATTTACAAATTAAGTAAAAAAGAATATTAATACCAATCCTCAAAGTCAGTTTTGCAAATTAAATACTTAACTCTGAAAACTTGTGTCGATAGCTTAACTACAACCATAACCGTTATTAACAATTAAAACATTCTCTGGATACTTGTAAACATTTGACAAGCAACAAAACGTAACATCAGTTTATCTTCTGAATTAATGATACGTGAGGGTAATTAGGGGGGCTGTCTCCTCTCACGACGCACTTATAGTGACTTCACCAATTAGTGGTTGTTGTGACAGGTCCAAAGTTAATAACCTTAAATAATTTAGATTTTTCAAAATCATATGCAAATAGGAAGATGATGCTAATGAAACAATGCAATGCGGTGTACAGTGGCGTGTGCAGCAAGGAGCATGTGAGAAGAACATCTCTGATAGGAGTAATCACACAGTTCAATTATGTTTTATCCCGGTGAAGTATCTTTGGTACACCTTTAAATCATTTAACATCATAAATTAACAAGAGTCAGTGCTCTAAGCGCAGTTAAAGAAATACTAACTTTTATTTTTTGCTATTTTCATTCAATTGACAACACCTTCATTTGGCAATGACTTCCTCCATATGAAGTTTACAAAAGTGTCTGTAAACATTAAAGTGCAAAGAATTTGCTCACCATTTATGGCACATTTCTTTTAAAGGTTCATGCTACAAGCACTCCAGTCTCGTTCCGTGTGAAGAGGCCAGTCAGTTACCGTTTCATTTCAACCACACAAATATACCCTACTAACAATTTCTGAAAACAAAACTGCTATTTAATCAATTTTGATGATGGTCCATGGTTTTTAAATCAAACAGGTGACAAAAAGGCAAAGGTAGAAAATTGGCTTTTCAATAGTTCAGCCAGTCTTACAGTATTTACCCTGTGGCTGTTTAAACAAAGAACAGCATAATTAATGTCTAAACTTGAAAGTAGAAATGAAAAGAAACAGAACAACAACAAAAAGCAATAGAAAACACTCCTTTTACTGCTTGAAATTCTCAAGAGCAGTGTCTAAGATGGCAACACTGCTCAGCATTTATGTTTTTGTTCAGTATAGGCTTGAATGGCCCTTTGCTGGTTTTAATTCATGTAAAGTTCAGTGCATTTAGGACCTGTTCAAAGTGAGAATTCCTGATGAAGAATGTGTCCAAAAACACATTAGATGCCCCTTTGATAGGGTGGTATTGTCTTTGTTGTGCTATATCTGGGATTTTTTTTTTTTTTATTTCAAAAATCTATTAAGGAGAAATGATCATTTTTAATTTCTACTAATGACAGTTGAAAACAACAACTGAAGGAGCATCGCTGTTAGCTAGAAGCTAAGGCTTGAGCTTGCTCTGAACTGGCTAAGTCTCAATTTACTCACTAACAGATGAATCCAATTTTTAAATCTTGTGTGGTCCCTCTCGTGGGGTTTGATCTGTCACAAAAGTTCAGATATATGCCAAATGGGATGGCAGTAAAAAATAAAAAGAGTAAAAGCTTCTGTTTCTATGTAAATAACGCTTGCTTATGTATCAGACATATGCCCTAGAGGTGAGTCAGCTGGACCCAGTAGCCGGTACTTCTCCTCCAGTGACGGCTCAGTGCTGCTGCCCTGCAGGTGGATCAGTGGCTTGGTCTGCAACAGCACACAACCCCTTCCCCGGCCCCGTCTCTCCTCTTGGTTCCTGCGATTGAAAATGTTTATTCTGTTGTCCAGTTCAGGGCTGGCATTTTCTGAGCCAGTAGGACTGGGAAGCTTGAGGTTGACAGGGTCTACTGCTAGGCCCTTTTGAGCAAGGCAGGAGTCCTCAGAGAGGGAGGAGAGTAGCTCCTGCACCACCATGCTGGGGTCCTTGCAGGGGTCCTGGCCTGAGAAGGAAGGAGGGCAGCAGTGATGGGAGCTGTAGCTCAGACTGAAGTCCTGAGCTGCGCTGCTGCTGCAGTCTGTCATTGATGAACCCGGAGTATGGCTACTCAGGCTGTGGGGGCGGGCCGTGAGGCTGCCACTGGACCGTGATATGCTGGTGGAGGCATCACTTACAGCGCTGCCTACCCGCTCCATAGCAAGCATAGGATTTGACTGGATGAGGTTTGTACTGGTGGGTAGGTGAACATCAATGGCTGCTGTCGTGATGACCCGCGCACCTAAGCCAGAAGCCCCAGCATCTTGACAGACACATGTTTAGAAAAAGTATATGCAGGTAAAGACATCCATACAGATATGCCTTTTTTATTTGCTACTGTCACTTACCACTGCTTGCTTCACTGTAATATTGGCTGATGTAGTTGTTCATGTCGTCACGTACAACTGGATCTGAGTTAAAAATAAAGAAAAAAACAATGACAGTTAGTTTTGCTTCAGCTGATTTCTGAATTAAAATACTGAAATATGCACAAATATTTTTTTTCAGTATAAATTTCTGTGGTTCCATTTTTATTTCCACTCATCCATTTAGATCCATACTTTTAAACCATCCCTTACTTGTTGCCTTTCTTTAGATCATTATGATAACATCATTTACTAAAGAACATAATAATTCAAAGTATAACCATAAAAGCAACTTCTAAAAAAAACTTCAGTATGCTGTGGAACAGGAGATTCACATCATGGATTTATAACTGTGTGATCCTGTCATATGTATATGGACAAACATTTCTCAGAAATGTTTCCAACTTCTTATTAAATCTATGTCACAAACAAATGAACAAAATGCCAGTGAATGTATATCACAACTACAACATGTGCATGTGTGTCTGCAAATCTCTGCATAGCACTAAACCAACCAATAGCATGCTGGGGCCTGGACACATCCAGTATATGTTAGGGGAAGTATATATAATCTATTTGCTAAAAGATGCCAGGTTCACGTTTCTTGCCTGTCATACAGTGTTTTGTCCTCTCCTGTCTAGTTGACATGGTAACTAAACAAACTAAACAAATCTACACCTTGTCAGTGTTATTACTATTATCACAGCACACAGCAAGTATAATTATTTTACAGTAGTGTGAGATTATGATTAAATATACTTTAACAAACACATCCTAATAATCATGTGTCAGTCACTGGGTTTGGATTACACACCTATTTGTCCAAACCTTGGTCCATGTCAATGTTCATAGTGCAAACTAGTCCAAATGGAAAATATCTTGTATGTTTACAAAAGAATATTGACAGAAATGACTTGTGCCCCAGGCCACAGGTGCTTTATAGACAAGTGGCCTGGATCACGCACTGCTACATTTGTGCATTAGCCAAGCCTTAGTGTACTAGGAATAAACTGGGACAGAGACAGGGTGGGGTTGGTTTCAGGGATTAGAGAAATGGGGGAGAGTGAGAGAGTCGAGGAGCTCTTTGTTCAGGCTCTGAGCCCTCCAGTCTAGCCTGCCTCAGTGTGCATGGTGAATAACTGTGATCTGCTGTGCTCTTCTGTTCGCTTGATTGGTCTTAAGCTCACTGTCCGCTGGCTGAGTGCGAACCCAGAGTACCCTGAGTGCTAGCCCCTGTCCCGCGGGACATGCTGCAGACTCTGATGGGTAATTTCATTTATTTTTCAGTCTAAAATATTAATCCCTGAGCCACCCCTGGAGAGGAAGCATTGCACTCACTAAAACAAGGCTGAGACAATCACTCCACAATTAATAACACATGAGTCTTAAGAAAAAAAAAGAATGGGCAGTCCAGCATACATAAAGACTCTTCCTTCTTTCTGTGAGAGTCAAGTTACCAAGTCGTCATCTCTGTGGAAAAGGAGAGGTGACATGCCGAGGTTCTTTTAGTTCAAACTACAACTGTAGTATCATTTTAACACACCAAGCAATAAACCACAGGTGAAATAGTTGGGACAGATCCCGGGAAACAGAACAATTGTGGAAACTAATGGTAATATATACATCTAAAAAATTATTTTTACTTTAGATTTAGAACAAATAAGCTTTGATTTTATTAACATAATGTTTCAGAAGAGTTCGTGTCCAACAGCTGTCTATAGAGACCTTTTAGCTATGCTAACTAAAGTGTCATTAGAGGGACAGCTTAGGTTGAGTGCATTAAAGACAATGTCAGAGAGGTAAGGCTACATATAGTGTATATATCGGACAAAGGATGGTGAAGATCAGTCGAAGACCACTGAGAAGATTCAAGGATGCAGTGAAGGAGAACATCCAGAGGGTTGGTGTGACAGAGGAGGGTGCTAGGGAAAGACTGAGACGGAGGCAGAGGAGCTGTTGCAGTGAAAACAGAACATCCGCAAAAAAGTACAAGAAGAATTTAAAAGTGTCAGTCTGTCATCTGGACTTAACAACAGAATATCTGATATTTTGTGCATTTTTTGTACCCCAAATTCCCTAGAGACATTAGTGGTCTCTATACAATGGATACCAGTATGTATGGTGATCCCATGAGTTTTTATCTAATGCCATCACTGACATCAATTTGTTTGTAATGTTCGCCAGTCTCTTATTGTAATGTTATGGTAACCCCGGGAGGCAAGAACTATATTGGTGATAGATTGAAATGTTATAAGTTCTTGACTTAAGAAGAATTGAGTAAAGGTTTTTCCAGCATGTGTGTCATTTTTTTCCATTTTCTGTTTTGTTTGCAATACTCAATTCAACCACAAGATGCCCACCTATCCTGCGATAGGACAAACATGCCTTCTTGTGCTTCATCCTGAAATTAAGGCGAGTCTTTATATAGAAGAACATGTAGTGAATGAAAATGCATTAGACTTTTTCTTTGAATGTTTTTCTTTCAGTCTCAGTTTGGTTAAGATTAGGTAACAAAATTACTTGATAAAAAAATGGGCTTGAAATAGACCCACTTATACTAAATATAAAGTGACCATAACAGACTTGTGCTCTCTTAGTGTAATATCTAACTTAAGCATTTCTTTTATTAGTCACAGTTTTTTTTTTTTAATGCTCGCTACAATCAAGACTGTTGATCCACCTTTTGTTTGATTGTTTCTGTACCATTGCAGCGGTGAGAGTACATGGAGGTGTCAGAATCATCACACTCCTGAGATAGAAGCCAACTGAAACATTGTGTGTAAAACAAATAAGCTTGAATTGAGTTCACCTGACTTGACTTGAGCTTTGTGGTCTAAGTGCTCATCCCAGTGACCATGTTTCTGTAAAAAGCCCCACTTGTTTCTGTGAGCCAGATTTCTCACTATGCCCTCGGGGTAATATTGTGGCCACCATGGAGCCTCTTGGTGCCCTATTGTGGTTTGCAGGTGAAGGGGAACAGATGTTGACAGGAGCCGACTCCCCACTAACAAGGCCCAATGCACAGAACACTCTGTACCTGAAATAGCCCAGTCAGTTTGGGCTTCCTCCGCCAGCCTTGCCATGAGGGGGGCAGAAAGAGAGATAGTTGGGGCATGACAGAAGCCCATGCAACCTGACGTAGTGTCAGTGAACATACTTGTTTTCTCCAGGATTCACCAGATGCTAAAAGCTTTTTTGCCCCCACATTGATCCCAGAGCGCCTGCGGTCAGATGGGTATTGCATGTGAGCATGAAAGGGCTAAGAGCTTGGCCTCAAAGATGCTCCAGGGGTACTGCTCCAGATTAAGTGTACACTGCTCTGGCATTCAGTTCACCTGATGCTACCGTGTAACAGACTTTTTGTTCCACATAATTATGTACATACTTTATGTTGCACCTCTCTTCTGGTTTGTCACACTGTTTCTTCAAAGAAATTTGCACCTGGTATGGTATATAACCAATCAATCTATCAATCATCCATCCATGTCCAATTCAGAGTCTAAGTAGGGATGAGAATCAAGAACCAGTTTTTGTAGAGAACTGGTTCCCAGCAGTCCAGTTCCTTGGAATTGTTAATCTTCCTCCTTATCGATCCCATTTATCGGTTCTTGCACTCTTGCTATGATCAGCTGATTTCAGTTCGTATGTCGGAGGAGTCTACAGCATGGATATGGGCATGACTTTTATTTTAATAGCACAAAGGGATGAGAGTACGATGGTAAAGTGGAGACTCCAGGACAACCGCATCATACTGTTAACACAACTTCAGCTCTTCACAAGCACAGCATGCTAACAGTAAGCTAGCCAAGAACTCACAGTGATTTTAAAGCTAGGTGAGTGCTGAAGGTTTATATTGTTGATTGATAATTACAAGACAATGAGTTTCAGTTCATTTTACAGAGTAAGATGAAAGTAACGGTAACATAAGTGTTTCTCTTGGGTGTAATTAAGTAACATACTGCACACTTTTAAGAAAAGTGTTCTGTGTAATATGCGTAATAACTTTTTTACTTTATTTTAATTTTTTGTAATTTTTTAGTAATAACCTCTCAAACTGATTACAACAAAGAGGGGAAATACCTCCAACATGCACAAACATTTGACCGCGCAGCATGTAATTAATTTGCATGGATGTAATGTCTTTGATATGCTGCTTAGAGATGATGGTGACTCTCAAAGTGGAGCCAGTGAGAATCAAAGGGAATCGATAAGGAATCGAATCGATAAGTGATATCAATAATGTAATCTTAATCACTAAATTCTTATCAATTCCCATCGCTAAAACTAAGGGCTGGAGGCTATCCCAGCTGACACAGAGTGAAAGGTATGTTACATCCTGGATTGTTCACCAGTCTATCGCAGGGCACATGGAGACACACAACCATTGACACTTGCGTTAATATCTAAAGCCAATTTAAAATTGTCAGTTAACCTAACATGTATATCTTTGGACTGTGGGAAGAAGCCAGAGCCATGGTGGCACTGGGAGCACAAGGTCCACACAAAAATTCCCCAGCCAGCCTGTGATTTCAGATCTTTTTGCTATGAAGCATCAGTGCTAACCACTGTGCTATTTTATTACGTTATTTAAACTTTTGTCTTAGATTCAATCATTTTCAGTTTTTTAATTTATCTTTTATAACCAAGTCAAGCACCCTTCAACCCAGTTGATACAAGGTCAGCTTTAAAAGCAATACTATACCTGAAGTGACATGTGGCTCTCTGGGGTTTCTCTGACCGCCCTCATCGTCAGACTCCCCAGGAGTCAAACCTTCTACAACCTGAAAATTCCTGCCCTGTTTGTCCCAAACATGGTGGATCTGCATGGCTGCTTCACGCTCTGCTGCAAGGTCCAGGTCCTGCTGGGCCAGATGTGCCCTCAGTTGCCTGATCTCAAACTTAAGAATAAATATGAAGAGAAAAACAAAAACAAATAAATATGTAAAGTCACAGGGGATTGTAGAAAAGGATGAGTAAGTCGTTTGAGAAAGAGCAGGAACATGAAAATTAAACACCAATAAAAAGTTTGGAGGAAAGCAAGACCAGACAAAAACAAAATAGAAGAAAGTGAAGAGAGCGGACAGGGAAGGATGAGGTGGCGCAGGAATAAGAGGAAGAAACAGGAAAAGAAAGCATGTTTCTGGAATAAATTTCAACTCAGTACACAAAAATAGAAACAAGTAAATATTTGTATTATATAGATACTATGATACCTGGTTATAAATATTGAAACACTGCCTCCTTTTCAAAAAAACAGGAATCTGGTAACTGTCTTTATCATAATTCATGTATTTAATAAGGAAGTCTGGTCTTAGACCTGAACTTCAGTCAACTGTAAATAAAGCCAGTCTTAGTAAAAAGTATCAATATCTAATATAGTATGCATTTCCAGTGTGGGTGGGAGTGTCAAAGTGTGTTTTCAGAAGAATTTAAATCCATCCACCCATTTTCTTCCGCTGATCCGATTCAGGTAAGCAGGAAACATATTTGTAATGTTTTGCTGCCCTCTTCTGGTGAACGATCAACTTACAGTCTCTTATGTGACCAAGACCAAAGTGTATCCTTAATCAGAGATTTAGTGCAATAAAGAGCTTCAAAAGGACGGCGTGGCATCTAAAGTTAAAATAAATGTTCTTCATTGCAATATAATACCACCAATATACAATATAATAGCCAACATATATTATTGTGCTTGCATCCAAGGTGCTTTTAAAGCTCTATTCTTGTCAGTTAACGTCAGTTTTATACAGCCACTACTACAGAAAATGAGACTATCAAAGTTTTGTACTGTAAAATCGCCATTAGAAAACCTTTCCACGTCAATTAATATAAGTAATGCAAAGTATGTAAATCTAAAGTGTGTTGGTACTCACAGCCTGCTCCTGACAGATCTGAGTGAGACGCTCCAGCTGCTCCTCTCTCACAGCCTTGGTCTTTTCACACTGCTGGATCTCCAGTTCCATTTCAACTTTGACTTGTAACACATATGCTAAATTTGGAGAGAAGGGTGAGAACGAGAACGGGGTGAAAATATTTGTTATGTATAATGTTAGGAGGCATTAGGACTTACTAACAAAAGTGTCACAGGTAAGGCAATTTACATGGAGCACATCGAGGTCAGAGGGTAGAGGTATTTGGTTGACCCTGTGTCATTTTTGTTCCAAAGAAGTCTGTCATCACACACACAACCTTTATTAATGCAATTAGTAACACTATACTGAACACTAGAGAATGAAACTGGATGCTGAATATTTCGATCTGACTTCTATTTAATAATTATTTTCTTTACTTATCTTTACCTACCTTTACTTATCACAGATGAAACAGTAAAGCTATCTCACGCCAACTGAAGTTTTCCTTGTTTGCTTTCTCTTAAAAAACACAGGTAGTTTGACCTGACATTGTGGTTCATGTCTGCCATCAATCCACCTTTCCCCAACTTATCCACCTTTCCCAGAACACTGAGCAGAAATTAGAAAATTAATCAAGCGCACTTATTGTAAAAATGTCACAGACATAAATATTCAGTCTGTTTGCGCGCTGATATCAGTTATTGTGATCAAACAGAAATGTGAAGTTTTAAGATGCTTTAAGATGAAGAACCCTGAGGTTGGGATTCAGTGCTTATCGCTTATAAAATCTCTCGTACTAACAAAGATGCCGCTTTTGTGGCATGTGTGGTATGTTTCACTATTTTTCTGATAGAATTTTCTGAATGTTTACTTTTGAGGGTTGTATGGCCAGAAGATCATCATCATCTTCTTCATCTTCATCTAATAAGAGTTTGTTACTGGAGTGTTGTTAGAATACTTTATTCGACCTTTAATAACTCTTGCTTTTTGTCTGGGATTCATCTCGTTGATTGATTGATTGATTGATTGACTCAACAAAAACATCGAATGTACAATGTGCAATAAGATCAAAAGCGTGTCTATACTACAACAGATCCATCAAACAGTTATTTTCTGCTGGTCAGTAAGAGCTCTTCCTATAATTTTTATTTCATTTATGCATGACACACTTTCTGGAGTAGGACATGAAGGAACCTAAAAAAAGAATAAATGTGGACTGCTGCTGTCAACACAGCTGGTAGACAATCAGTCTTTTACACCTTTTTCTTGTCACATTTGTAAGTCTGCCACATGATATCACGCGTGCTAATGCTGCGTATCCTGCAATGAGCAGCATAAACTTGTCAAATATAATCATTAATTCTACTGGTCCTAGTCACAAGACTAGGATTTTTGTGAACATGCTGAGATGACAATGAAACTAGGCCTTCTGCTACAGAGAGTAGCTGAGCAAAGCACACAGCCATCGCCACATGCTCCTTGTATCTATTTATAGTAACGTTGCGCACGCGCACACACATCAAAAAGGAGAAGACATTAGATGGGGTCAGTCCAGTCAGAAATCAAACCAGCATGAAAAGCTCAATCGGAGCTTCAATTATTTAGCTACACAATGCAATACATTTGTGTAGCACTGTGCATTTACAAGCTTAGCAGGGTTGGTTTTGGGATTATAGTGTCTGTGCATGCATGTGTGTGCCACAGCTGTGGTGACAGTTTCTGCCAGCACTTGCACAACAGTGTAATTCACACCACAATTAACCCAACAACTTCTCAGAGTCCACTGTTGGTGGTGGTTTGATTGCTCTGGCCTCTTCACACGCCAGCGTCCCGGGCACTGAACCTCATGGCAGGCCAGAGCCTTGCATGGAATTGGTGAATGTGTAAAAAATAAACACATTTTCTAGAATTTTCTAGAATGTATGTCATGTTACATGGTGTAGAATACCGTATATCTTCCATTAGTAGCCTGTCTCTTTTAAACACCTATAACGCCTAATAAACGCCGGTTTGAAAACATGTCTGGAGCACTGTAAATAAACGCACTATCTTTTCACCTCAGTCTAAAAACCGCGCCTGGGTCCTCTTTCCCTCTCACGTCCACGACAATTCAGTCTGAGAAGGGAATAAGAGCCGGTCTCCAATAACCGCCGGTCTCTTTTAAACGCCGGGCCGGCCGGATAGTTTTTTGAATAAGCGCCCGGGCTACTAATGGAAGATAAACGGTAAGTGCATTTTAACACAATCAGTGCATGAAAACATCCACAATCCTCACAGATTTCTTGCTGCACTTTCTCCACATGCATGTTTCACAGATCCCTTGTGTATCGAAGTCATAAAATCAACTCTCTCTCCAGTCTGCTACACCCAAAAGTTACATTTCTTTGTTTTTAAATTACATTTCGTTATATATTATCTACACACTATTTACATATGCTTTGCTTGAGGTGTTGCATTATAGCCCGTGGGATTTGTATTTCACAGACATTTACCTGTACCACAAATTTTGGTATCAGAGGTCAATGCAGAAGATCAAAAGGATCTTATTAGGCACTTATAATAAAGTACCAATAATTCAAATTTTGTGACTTAGGAGCGAGCACTAGCTTACTTTCAGCATGAAAAAATAGGAAAGTAAGCTTCTTGGTTCATTGTGAAGCAGTGTTCAAGCACCGGTGAGTCAAACTGATACTGATGTTTTTGATTTGTTTTGTTTCTAGACCACTGATTTCAAAGTTTGAGAGATTAACATTACCTCATGTTGTAATGAAGTGTCAATAAAGTCTGTTTCTGATCATCACAAATTGTGGTGAAATTCCCTTTTCCACAAACTTTACCACTGTATATGTCAAACTCATTTTTCCAAAGATTTGATGCCTGTCATGTGATAACTGAGCCAGTCCTTCAACTTTATATTTGAAGGACTGGCTTAAAATATAAAGAGGGGAAAAGGGCACTTTTTACCCTCTGTGGTGCGTTGGTGCTTCCTTAACAACAAAACTCAGTGACTCACAAATACAAAACCCAATCGTTTGAGGTGCAGCAGGAAAACCACGTTCCCTCGCTAGAAATCACGTCTGCAGCTGAACATTAAGCAGCTCAATGCTAACAAAAAAAGAAATAGAGCGTGTGGGTGTGTGTTTCCCTAAACTCTGTATTAAAGCTTTGTAGAAAACAACAGACACATATTTACATTAAAATACTGGACATGGACACTGTACACCGAATTCCTATGTGCTCTGCATGCACCTCATGCTGTATGCATTTAGAGATCCGTCATGAGGGTGACCTCTGAGCGGATATCGAACCAGCCTATATTAGCATAGGAGAGAACAACCACTATATTCATTATGGCTTCTGTGAATCTACTTAGCCAGACGCTTACAATCAATACAAGTTAGAGTAGCAGAGTGGCAGCAATTTACTCTGAGGAATGATCAATAGCTGTATTGTTCTGAATAGCAAATAATTTGTATAATCATGGAAAGAATGGGGTCACTTAGCTGTATCTGTGTGATCCTTTTGAAAAAAAAAGAAGAAGAAAACCACTGGCATTCTGTGTGAATTTTGTGTGTCACTTTCAAATTTAGATGTCTGGATTTTGATGGAAAAAGAGTTTTTGTCTGCCTTACCATCAATGATCCTCTTGACCCTCCAAATGCGTAGTGTGATGATGAGGCTGATGGCGTCCCAGGGGCTGCTGGGCCCATTGGCCACCGTGGACGCCACCATTGGGGCCAGGGATAGCACAATAACTGCACCATCAAACACCTTTTTGGGACAAAAGCAAATACAGAATTAAAACAAGTTCAGCGTACGAGCCATAACTCCATTCCATTAACCCTCAACCCTTGACCCCAGTTCTATGGTCTTGATTTGGCGAGACTCAAATATAAGGCTTATATGTGGATTATATTCATGGATGTATGTAGTTTGTTGCTTCGGAGGAATATTTTTTCGGTAAATTCCTTATTTACCTAACTGAATTCTTGCTGAGGTTTAGCCTACATGAACAGATGTGATCAAAAACAAAAATAAAAGTACCATGCCTTAAAGTGACCTCCTACGACTCACGGCTACTTTTAGATCGCTCCTCGTAAGTCACTTCTAGCTGCTTTCAGTAGTGCACTTGCATTTTCACCATGGACCTCAACAAACAAACAGAAAGGAAACTGTGGTCCCAACAAACTGTCTTCAGTGTAATGTGGAAGCTGCAGATTTCAGTGAAAAAGTTCCAGCCCAGCCAGAAATATGCACTTCGTTTTCTTCAATATCAATGGAATTGTGCCCCGTGAAATCCTCCTCCAGTGTCATCCTGCCAACGTTAAGTTGTATTGCAATGTGCGGAGGTATCAGAAGAACATTTGATCCAAACAGCCTAAACTGTGACGTATTTCATCCCGCAGTGAGACTCCTTCCTTGGTCCAAAACTTTAAATTGAGTTAAAGGTTTTCCATTTTAATGCAGGAAAACCAGCAGCTGGAAACACACAACAGCAAATAACTGGAATAGGGCATCCAGCGAGAGATTGGTACTAGCAAAGGGTGCTATATTTTAATCTGTTGCAAATGATGCATTGCTCCACAAGAAGATTGCATTAAAGGGAATAACTGCCCACTATATTTTTTCCTTTTTTAATTTATTTAATTTAACGTTTTGATCGTGATTCACATGTGGCTACCAGAAACTGGCTGACACAGCTTAGAAATATTGGTGAAAACAGATAGCAGGCTGTGGCCCTGTCAAAAGGTTTAAAAGTTGTCACATAAGCATGAGTCAGGGCTACTAACGACCTTTTTATATCTCATTTATTTTTGTATGGTTGGTATAGTTTTCTTACCTTGGGCACAACCAGCTATTTTCAACTGTTTCCAGTGTTTCTGTTAACCTCCAACTAGCGAGTTTTTAGCATGTAGAAACATCATATTTATCTTGATGTTATTATTTTTACAATCTTTCCATCAACTTCCAGCAAGAAAGTCAATAAGTGTGTTTAATTGGGAAAAGTCGGTATGGGCGCTGCCCCTTGCAACCCGGCCTCGGATAAGCGGAAGAAGATGGATGGATGGAGGTCGGTATGGGTATACAATGCAAGAACAGGAGGTTAAATTAAAAACAATAAAAAACAAAAACTTTTTTTTTTAATTCAGATTTTAAAAATCAAATTAAACATAATATTCTAAATCTGACATGAAGATCTGCCAGTATAGCAGTACTAACCTCAACTTTGTTTTCTATGTAGTCCCAGATCCCAAGAACAACAATTCTGAAGACAGTCTGAGGCAGGCAGAGAGATAAAGGGATACTTTAAAATAAATAATTGAGAGAGTATGCTGATACATATGAAAGACTCTTTTAAATCATGTTTACATCCAAAAATTGCTACTTTGCATATATATTCAAAAGAAAGTATTTTTCTTCTTATAGAGAAGTATCCAAAAATATAAATTACATCTACATTAAATATCTCAGTGGATGTATTTAGTTACTGCATTTCTACATGATACCTTCCAGTGATAATCCTCTATCTATGCTAAATCTGTTATTGCAAAATTGATTTCTGATCATGGAAATATGGCATGAAATTTGCAAAAACACATACACACATATCAAATTATACTTTATGCTCTGGAAAATGTGGCTGGCTGAGGTACACTGTTAAGCAGAGACATTGATTTACACTCTAATTAGCTAGTGGTGGTCCTGCTAATCCATCATCTGGAGCACATGTTAGACAACAATGTTGGTATCAGGTGAGGAAAGCAGCTGCTCCGCCCACATGTAAGAATTATGTTTTCTGATTGGTGCAGAGGGACTGGCTGGTGCGCCTCCTCTTCTGTGATGCCAGTGGTCGCCCTGTGTGCATGGATCACATCACTGTAACCCCATCCCCACTGCTCTGTAAGCTCAGCTTTAATTATTGCTCATGCTGGCTCACCGGTAATTAAAGTTTGGGTTAGGGCATTGGGGCTGAGGCTGTCAGGGTAATTGGTTTGCACTGGAGTGGAGGCCTCTGGGCCATATTCTCCTCTTTATGTCATTTTCATAATCACAAAGTAATGAAAAGACATTACTTTATCAAACAATGGCTTAAATTTAATTCTGATTGTGCTTCCAGGTAGCATTTTTAAGCTACGGCTTAATCAAGACTAGACAATATTGGAATATAAATGGTAGCAACTACCTATTCTAGTTCCCTTAGGTGTGAACCTGGTTTGCAGTGGTGGATATGTTACATAGTTTAGCTGGTTTTAATTTAATTGTGAATCAACAAGAAAAGTGAGATTTTAGTGAATCTTTGCCCTTGAAATGTTTCTGTGATTATTACATTTGCCCACGACCAAAGATTTCGGAAAGTAAAAGAGATTTATAGGACTAAAAAAAATCTTATACTAATGGTGGAACCAAAATATGAGCTAATAGCGAATAATATACACATCTTACCTCTGAGAAGAAGAGTGACAGAATGATAAGGCTGATCCAGTGGATAATGCTGGCAAATTGGAACGCATTGGAAACTATTTGGAGAGGAAACAGAATAAATGTTAATTTGCACTGTCCTTAAGGTGCACAGTGTAAGAAAACCTAATGGTATAATTGTGTCCATCCATTAACTCACTGTGCTACCAGCATAGCCAGTTCCTATACTACTAATCTGCTTCTGCACTCTTTTGCCCAATCCCATCTTATTGCCCATCTGCTATTTCTCTTGTGGGGCAGGTAGTGGACTTGAGAACTAGGTTACAATAGATCTAAAGTGACTAGAGTCCTGCAGTCCCCGCAGCGAGACTCGAGTATCAGCAGAGCTGGAAGCTGGCCAGTAATCGATGAGGACGGCTGCCTGCTGCCACTGACAAGAATCTTGGTTCATTATCACCTCTATCCATCACTCTCCATCATAACCATTTATCGTCCAGCTACACAAGCTGTTTGTGTAGTACGACTACACAAACAGCAAAAATGCACACAAAATACAGTTAAATATGGACATTATCACAACAAAGCTCAGCGGAAAATTACTGATAGTTTCAACGGCACCTACAATAAATGTTGTTTTTTTTTAAAAATAAAT
>VOQK01008359.1:52471-62809 GCA_015052645.1 Benitochromis conjunctus | reverse complement strand
CGGGGCAAAGTTTGGTAGTGATGGCCAAAGAAAAGTGTGGTCAGAGGGAGCATTGACAGAGAAAAAGACAGTGAAGCTCTGTGAACTAGTGTTCTGACCATCAGCAGTGTGGGTGGAATACTGATGGCCTCCTTTTTACATGGGAATGAAGGGAGTCACTGTAGAGGATGCTACTAAGAGGGAATGATTTCACATGTTTAGCTTGGGACATAAGTTAAACGTGGTGTGGAATGAAGAAAAAAAAATGTAATTAATTTTAATAACACCGTGTCTGTGGCCTATTTCTTTGGCTACGGCATACAGGTTTCAATAAAAAACAATATTACTGTATAGAAAATCATAGTCTCTCATATAATTTAGAATCAGACAGACTGGTTTACATTTAAGATAAAATGACAGATTAACATTTTAATACATTTCAGCCTAAGCTTTATATTTACTGTAAGAAATCAGCATTTAGGCCACTAGTGTGTCTGGCGAGATAGCCTAATTCTATTTTGAAACAGTGGGATGGTCATACAGATCAGCTACTACAAGGGCTGACTGTAGGAGCTGAGAGAAACAATGCTTTTCACCGGCTCTCCAGCTGGTATGGAAAGTTGGCTCTGCCCACCACCTTTCCCTTCTCCCCATGCTCTGGCATAGAAGAGACAGACATTGGCAGAGCATTTCCCTCCTCTGATCATGTCTTCATTCCTTGGCATGGCACTAATATGAGCTGCAACGGTGGCAAAATGGCTCCATTTTCACCACAGCTTCAAAATGAATTTGCTATATTCATCATACAAGTCATATCTAAACCACGTTCCCTGTTTGAAAATGTCGGAGGAAATTGTGTGTATCCTTGAAATTATTTCTTTTAAATGCTGTGTTAGAAGGGATGACACTAATGAACTCTAGGAGTACTTGAAGGAGACAAACAAAAAGCATAAAAGTCCCTTTTTATCATCTTCTATCAGAAATCTTTGAGGCAAGTATATAGTGTATACTATATACTCACTTCACACATGTGTCTTTTTTGGTTATCCGATCAAGTGCAAGTGTTGAAACAGACAGAACCTGCAAAAATTATTATTCCCAGTGAAATCGAGAATATCCCTTAAGAAGGAAATCCTAACAAAAACATTTTCAGAGGGCCCCTCTTTATAATTTCCTCCCGCAGTGGCACATTTATGTAGCAATGAGGAAAATGTTTTTAGCAGCTGTCGAGCTGATCACTCCACCCTCCCACTGCTTTCTCACATAAAAGTATTCCTTACAGCCTGGCATGGGTAGAGCCACAAGTCTGTAAACAATGCACGGCTAATGTAATAAAGGCATAATCATGCTGATAGCAATCATCTTCTTGGCACTGGGTGGGGTGGCACAAGTGCGCGAGCTCCAGATGGTGTAAAATCTGCACCACCAGTCTTGCAGAGACTCTGTGGATGCCAGGTATGATGCCATTATGTGTATCAGCCTATATGCCAGAACACCTGGGCATCCTGTGATAAGAAAATATTGATGTATTTGTGATGCATATTTTTAATACATGTACTTTCAATTGTCTTGAAGATAGTGTTAAGACCTTCAAGGCCCTAAAAGTGCCTCAGTTATATAAAAGAGCTCAAATATATGAGCTCAAATCATAAAGTATGTTTGGTACAAAATAGGAAATTGACAAACTGATTAGGCTTTTGTAGATTGTGCATAAATATATGTAATAATCTGACACGCTGAGCAAATTATCTAAAGAAAATTTTTGTGCAATCTTGACCAAACTCATTCAGGGACCCACAATTGATTTCTGTGTAACTGATTTGATCCGTGTTACTTAGCATGGCTAAATATGCAGTTACGTGAGAAAGAAAGTTTTAACAGGACTCTGTGCAGACCTGTGAACAGCTTAGCAATCATTTTCTATATCAATTTATACGTTTCTCACATTGTTATGGAGGAATATTTGCTCGCTATTCTTTACAATGTTGCTTCAGTTCATAGAGGTTTGTGGACATTCGTTTATGTACAGTTCTCTTAAGGTCCTATTACAGCATTTCGATCATGTTGAGTTCTGGATTTTGACTTGGTCATTGCAACACCTTGATTCTTTTCTTTTTCAGTCATTCTGTTGTAGCTTTGCTGTTGTGTTTGGGATTATTGTCCTGTTGCATGACCTCATTTTGGCCAACCTTCAACTGGTGGACAAATGGCCTCAAATTTCACATCACCACCCCTCCACAACCATGCTGGACAGCTAGTATAAGGTGTATGTGCTGATATGCCGTGTTTGGTTTTTGCCAAACAATGGCACTGTGCCTTATGTATACCAAATATTTTCCCTTTGGTCTCATCTGTCATAAGAAATTTTTTCCAGAAGTCTTATTATTATTATTGTAGGGTCTACCTTACAATATAGACCACCTTGAAGCGACTGTTGTTGTGATTTGACACTATAGAAATAAGAATTGAATTGAACAAAATGCAAGAGAAGTGAATGTAATAGCAATTAAGTACAATACAATAAGAACAAAAAAGGCTTCGAAAAAGGTTTAAACCTAAAGTAAACTAATGAAAAAGAGCTTGAAGTTCCTCTGGGCATTCTGGACTTGGGGTGAATTTGCAGGGATATTTAATAAAAATTGTGGCGTTGTGTTAGCACACACCTGGTCCAACAGCAAGAGTATATGCAGTTTACAGCAGACTTTCATTTCACATGACTGTATCCTTATGCAACTTATTTACCATGATTTTCTGAAGCTGAATTTATCCAAACTTGTTTCACTTAAAGTAATTATCAAATAATTATAGGTACACTAGATTCTTGTCAATTCAAGTAATGCAAGTAAGGGTAGTTTTGAAAGGATAAACAAGACCTTGTCAAATCTTAAAAACAAATAAATTAAGACCTACCAAAGTAAAGCAGTCTCCTCTCCTCTCCCTTCATCTCAAACAGTGCTGTCATAAAGCTCCTCACCCGTCAATATGTGCATCCAGCCATTACATTACTGCCGTCTTGTGGCTCAAGTCAGTTATTGGCTGAAAGCTGTGCTTACTTTAATCTCATAAGAGACTGCAGCCTTCTCTGTTTTGAGTGTGTGTCTGTCTCCCTTTAACAATGACAATGGCTATATCGAGGCTTTTTTTTGCACATGCAAAGCAAGCTGTCGCTGGATCTGCTTTCACTGCGGTGAGATCAGTTACAATCTGAATAGCTAGCATTAGCTAGTAAACCAGTTTCAGTGATTTACCTTTGTAACAGATGATTGTAACAGCTTCACCTTGCTAACCACCTTGGCCAACATGTATGATGGATACAAGATCGAATTTAACTCATTTAGTACATTAGTAAGGAAACATGTGACAGTGATGGAGAGGGGATGGTACCGCTGATCATGTTCAGTCTAATAAACAGGCAAGTTGACCAAGCGCAGGGTCAGATTAGCATCTATGAGAATCTCTAAATGAGGTGGGGGGGGGGGTCTCTCTGATTTCCTGTCTGTGTAAGTCATCGTAAGCCACAGTTTGAAAAACTACGACATGCCTTTAAGTCAATCCAGACATGTCTCTGGTGGAAACAAACTCAATTTCCGAACGTGAAACTTTTACCATATGATCTGATAGTCCATAAAAGTGCGTCAAATGATTTCATGCTTCATTCAACCTCTGCAAGGGGGCAAAAATAAGAAGGAAAAAAAACATTACCAGAACTATAAAACTCGTTGAGGGGGAGTAGTAAAATGAAGTGCGGAAAAATGAAATATTATCCTCACAACAGTTTTAAAGGGTACAGTCTTCTCAAGCGCTAATGGATCACAGCAATTATGCCAAAGTCAAGCCAATTACAAAGAAGAGCATTAAAAGCTATTTTTAAAGGCAAGGTCCACATCTTGGTAAATTTTACTGTATATCCCACTATGGCAATGGTGATCACTTTTAGATGCCATAGAAAGCCTGCTTTCCTCATAAATTGGCATATTTTCTCATAAAAATATTTATTTCCGATGTTTAACAGAGTCTTACCATGTATATTATACAATTTGTCATAGAGAGCCTTTCTATGGTAAGTTATAATGTGCAGCTGATGTCCTCTATTCCAGAGGTGCCACACGCCACCGCGCATGGCCGATAACTGCTTGGGGCCCCAGGCCAGTGGAGGTGCACCAGGGACTGATAAACTTCAAACTACAGCAGGGTAATGTGCAAAGTTTTGCAATGACAGCGGAGGATACCCAACATCCCTAAGTGGGGGGCACACATCTCATAATGAATACTAAATTATAAAATTTACAGTAACATAATGGAGATAACCCCCTGGTTGGAGGGGGGGCACATGCGCATTTTTGCCTTGGGCCCCGACAGACCCTAGTAACACCACTGTCAAATGCTCAGTGAAACAGACAGATTAGATAAGCTAAAACAAATTTTAGCAGCTTTAGCAATTTTAAACAGTTATCTATTAATGCTCATCAAGGGATTAATGCTGAAAAATAACTTTTAGTATATACACATACAGTGTATGTTTCAATGTTTTATTGCACAAATAAGTTACTAAATACATTTTTTACAGTATGATTATTATATTTAAAAAGTGATGGTCATATTAAATGACCAACTCACCTTTACAAATACTGCCTTCCTTCTAATGAAGTCATTATCCTCGTTTAAAAATACTGCTTGTACTGATCTCCAGTAAGCTGGCAAACTACACATTGTGCAGTCAGAGGGGTACCAAGCTAGCAAAATTGATGGAATTGAGTTTCTTCAAATAAGAAATAAAACTTGAAACATAAATGAACATCAAAAAGAGCTAGGCATACCTTAAAGCTCATGGAAGAGTTAAGCGAGAGGCTAGTTCTTTTTGTGATGGAAATCGGGCTAAAACTGAATCACTAAGCATGAATCTATACTTTTTTTTGTGCCCTTGTTGGCTACTCAAGCAGCCGGTGGAACAATTCATGGAGCAAGATCAAATTTATTACTCCCATGGGCCATTAAGTGCCATTGGACAGTCATATTACACCTCAAACTCGAAGACAAGGAGGGATAAGCCATGCACATATGTGCTATAAACATGAGAAGGTTTACCCAACCAGGTGAAATGAATAGGTCATTTATTATAGTTTAGTATATATGCAGAACTCCCCACACACACAAGCCCTAAATAGTCCCTGTAAACTCAAGTGTGTGTAGTGCCTCAAAAGATATTCAAGATTGAATCTATTATCTGAGGATATTAAAATGAGTCAACAAAGCAATAAATCTGAGGAACAATCTGCCCAAAATCAATAACATCCACCAGCTTTATACAGGATAAAGGACCACGCAAGTCGATACAACACATCCGCACACAGAGATAAATAAGGGGTGAGAGTTCACAGGCGGTTTGAAGACTCAGCTTTGATATGTATGACAAATAGGCTGAATTCAGCGACTGTGTGTGTCCTTAACTTCATGTCATGCCAAAACTAGCCCAGCCCAGAGGGGACGCAGTCAGACGCTGCTGGTGACACATGCAGTATATTAATGAGTCTTATTAAAGCAACAGAACAGTGGCAAATGTTGTTTCTCTGACCCCGTCGGCCCTGACAGTCTGACAGAACCACCTGGGCTAAGTCAGTAGCAGACAGGCACATTTAGTGGACAAGGTCACCCCTCAAACCGGTTGTTTTCAGACTGGCTTTGGCTTTTTCACAACCTTTACCAAATAACAGTTATAGTGCCTTTGTAATTTTTGTCAACTTGCACGACAGACTATTTGAACACAAGCACATAGGTCTTTCTGCATCTCTGTCTCTCTACATTTCTGCTTTTATGTCTTCTATTATCTCGCTATTCTCTGCACTCCTTCCCTTGGCTCTGCATCCCTTCTGATGCCAGTGCACGTTTAGCAGGTTGATATAGCTGTCAGTCTTCCCCTCTACTGGTGAGACTGAGAGGAGCTCGACAGGGAAATAGAGGAGGGAGATTAAATCAGGCAAAGTGATCAATACCAGCATGTCGAGTGAGCCACCAAACACTGGGACTGTCAGACTAACAGCACCTGATGGTCTCATCAGATAAAGTACTCCACTCCAGTGGAGAGATGCTGCTTAAACATTTACTCTTTGTACATATTACAGTTTAAGTGCTATATTTCTGTGTCTCTTTGTTTTTCCCTTTCTTTTATTCTGCCATATTGGCAGATTATCAGCAATGGCAACACATTAAACTCAAGACTTTTAATTGTGCTTAAGGAAAGTCGAGGATTGATTGATGTATAAACATCTAAAATTATTATTTAGGAGATGTGAAGACTTAAATTCATAATCAATAATAATAGAATAAATTCTCCTTTTTTTTCTTGGTTTGATCCATAATCATTGGATTTAAATACAGGACCAGAGCCAATTTAATGTCAATTGTTCAAACTAGTTTACAGCTAATAAATGGCAGTATTAAGGGTTTGCACAGCTGGTGTCATTGTAGTTTACATTTTTTCATGGACATTATAGTGACCTGATGGACTGGATTGCATTTCCACAATATAGCAAATTCAGCTGAATCTTGGCAGTGCATTAGTGATATCTGATGTAATGAACTGAGGCAAAACCTGCTGTAATTTTTATTTTTAGCCAAAACTACAAAAAATTGTTGTTGTTTTTTCTTTTCTTTGACTTGAGTTCTATTATTGGCTAAGTGCCCGAGGAGCTTTGAAAATAGCGATGACAGCTAATCCTGGGAAGAGAAGTGTGAGTGTGAATTTAGAAGTTAAGTGAGATTATCTCAACACTTATTTATGTTGCAGTGCTATGCTAGAAATTTGACCCTAGTGGAACAAACATATTTATACCCATACAGAGACAGAGAACAAAAACTGCTGCACTGTGATTTCATTTAGCATTTAATAGCTTGTTCTTCGCTTAATGTTTATCATCCAGAGCCTCGCTGCTGCCCGATAAAATAATAAACAATAAAAATGATTTTTTTTTTTAAATGACAATACAAGACAATAAAAATGTGTGATGTAGTTGGTTTACTTTAGTATTTGAAAAATACTAAATTTATTTTACTAAATTTGCCATTTCATACAAGAAGACTGTAGTTCATTTCTGTAGTTTTTTTTTTTTATTAACCATAAAGTCAAGTAACAGCTATAGCAACAATGCAGAATCCTGGTTAGAATTAATTCATTTAAAGCAGCATTGCATACATTTTGCCACCAACGGCTGGAAAGCAAGTCAAAGGCACATTTACAATACTGTGCAAAAGTCTTGAGCCACTCCTCATTCTTTTATATTTTTATTCAGAGGAGCCAGATTTTCTTGTAAATTTTAAAAGTGGTAGTTTTCATGCTCTTTGAACATTTTCCTTTGTACTTCAACTGCTTTTAGTTTTTTTTTGCTTTTTTTTGTTATTATTTTAATTCCAGTCCTTGTACCTGACCTTTTTCCAATAAATGATTATTGTTTTTGAAACACTTAACACTGACCTGTGAATCAGTTATGCATAAAACAGCACCTGACACAAGGGATGAGCCATTGTTGTGTCTACATATAACAGACAACTTAGCAATCAAGCAATTTCAAATTGCCTCTTTAGGCACTTTGTTACAAGTAGCCTGTCACAAAACAAATAACTTGTTCCCATTTCTTTAGTTAAACTTAAAAAAAAAAAAAATCCTAATAACAGAGTTTCACAGACATATAAATATAATTTTCACAACAAAACAGTGATTTGCAAAGACTTATTAGCCAGAAACTTGGTATATCTCTGCATGCTGTACAGTATATCCTTAAAACTATTGGAGGAAAAAAAAAATTGGAGGAAACTCTACAAGTGTAAGACAAAAGAAGTTCATGACAAAGCACAGTTTGTTAGTACCAAACCAGAAACTGCTACATTGTGTGCTACAGAGCATACTGTGAAAAAGCACTTCTAGAATTACAGAATTTGATTTTAACAAAAAAGAAGACAAGGGATAAAAGCCTTATTGTCAAGTAATGATTATGTGCATCCCTTAAGCAAAGTCACTACCCGCCAATGACAAATTTAGTTCCAGCTAATAAAAATGGTGAGCCAAATAGGAAGCATACAAACAGACAGAGCTTGACAGCAGGCGAGCCTGGAAAAGAGGGAGTACCAGCTAAGCATAAAATACATGCTGAGTTTTCCCGATGCTGTCAGATTGCAGGTAATTAATTTTACATTTGAAAGTTTCCCCATTACCAATGCCTATGCGCCATTCATCAAAACACATCAGCAAGGAGAAGGTAAGCCCCAAAACACCCAAAAAGCACTGACTCCTTTTTTTTCTTCTTTGCAATAGCTAAAAGTAAACATAGCGAGTGCATTTTTAGTACAGCATTTACCTTCTTACATCAACAACGTTGCCAGGCAAGCAAATTATTTATTCTAATCATTTACTTATTTACACAGCACCATGAAAGATTTTCATTCAAATGCTGGCAGAGACAAAAGGATTCAAGTTTAAATGACCACTGTCTAAATGGTGATCAAATTACTGCCAGTGTAAACAAGAGCTAACAAACCTAATATACTTCAAGCACTGGTAAGCTGGTCAAAACTGATAAGCAGCCAAAGGTGATTTACAACCCAAAATATCTCATTCATGAAATAATAGTTGTAATGTCAGCTTTGTAGTAAAATTTACAGACTAAAAGAAAGATTATGTGTGTCCTTATTAGGATAAGGATTTGTACTATTTTGTACTGGTACAGGTGTTAATTTTCTTACAGTGAATCAGAGATCAGAGGCCATGTTTCAGTGTTATGGACCAATGCAAAACTACTGTAATGTGTAGAGAAGCACATTACTTTCTCCACAGAGTTATCAAGTAACATAAAGCATTATATATATTTTTTAAAGTAACAAATAATATGCAATATTTTACAAATTTTGAGTAATGACCGCAACTCTGACTCTAGGTTGTGTCCCTGGCTTCAACTCTAATAGAAGCCAGGGGACACAACCTCTGCATCGAGGGTCTGATGTCATTCTTTGTTGGAAAGTCATTTAGTCATCACAAAGTGAAACCAACCTACAGAAAAAAGACCTATAGGAGGCACAAAGCAACTACAACGCCGGAGACTGTAGTTTTTTTTAGAACTGCCAGTACATTCAAAAATCCTAACTAGTGTAGTTTATATTAAATTAGGTTAAATTATTATTGCTAAGAACCGGGGCTTCGCATTTCAGTTCATATTTTCACTCATTGTACATTTTTGAATCTGAGCCTGAGTCATGCTACTATTTTTTTAATGATATAGTTACATGCTATGTGGTTAGAGATGCATTTTATGCCACTCTTCCCAGAGCTGCTTAATGACAGCTCAAAAATGCCTCTAAGCTTGGTGCTAAAATACATCGCATCGATGTTATGTGTTGGCTACAAGAAAGATTTGAGATTACGCTAAACCTGCAGCAGCTAGAGGCGTAAGTTTACCACGAGGAGTGCAAAACACAACGAACAAGGGCAACTGGTGTTCAGCTTCCCCTCGGAGTCCCGTGGGAGCGCTGAGGAAAGACTCATTTGTATGTTACAAGGGGACTGGATGGTCAGTATGTGTGCATCTGTCTCTCTGTGTGTATGCCTGCATTTGACGTATTCTGTATTCCGTGTGTATATCGCATACTGTATATGTGCACTGATAAGGGTGCACCCAATCACGGCATGCCTTAATCAGCAGATCGTTCTGGATGTCAGTTCAGAATTGCGTAAATCTCAAACCATTTTGCTGCTTATTTAAGGTGCAGGAAACAAAACCTGACAGGTTTTGACATCATGGACAAGAAAGACTAATGAGCCTGTGCATGGTGCTTTCAAAACAAGACATTCACATATCCCCGATAACAGAGCTAAATGGCCATGCACCTTAGGAGGCAGTTGAGCAAAACAATCTAATAAATAAGCTTTAAAGGATCAATATCATTACACTTTGCAGTGGAAATTCATATATGTTATAAAACACATGAGAAACTGAAATCTCCATGTGTTTCTTTAGATCCTAACTCATGCCGTGTCACTACTGCTTTAGTACAGAGTAAAAAAATACACAGTGCAATAATAAATCTCACGGACCAAAATAAAAGTAAATTCATAATAAGAGACGCTAATTGTGTCTCAATTATTATGAGATAGATTCAAATACCAGGCACGACTATAGCTGTTTTAGCAGGCACAGTGTTGGGAGGGTTACTTTTAAAACATATTCCACTACAGATTACAGAATACATGTATTTTGTAATGTGTTCCATTACATTACTCAATGAGAGTAACATATTCTGAATACTTTAGATTACTTAATATATATATATATATATATATATATATATATATATATATATTTTTTTTATACAATA
>VOQK01008359.1:24747-40423 GCA_015052645.1 Benitochromis conjunctus | reverse complement strand
AGAAAAAAAAGAAAAAAAAAAAAGGAAAGAAAAGGGGGAAAAAAAAGAAAGAAGAAAAAAAAAAAAAAAAGAAAAAAAAAAAGAGTTTATTAAAAAAAAAAAAAAAAAAAAAAAAAAAAAAAGCTCAAAAAAAAAAAATAAAAAAAAAAAAAAAAAAAAAAAAAAAAAAAAGCTCAATTAGGGCTGGAACCAGACAGGCACAAGAAAAAGTGACAAATGAGGAGAGAAGACTAAAAAGGCTCAGGAGGAGGACTAGGAGTGAGAAGTAGATGCAACACAAAAGTAAAAGTGATGAAAAGAAAGAGAAGTAGAGAGAAAGGGGTCAGGAAAGAGACGCGGGGAAGGAAGCCAGACCACAGAAAGGGCAAAGTGAAAAAGGAAGTTGATGTGGAAAAAGAAAGAATGTGGTTAAAAGTAAAGGCCCCTATGCTCTATTTCACCAAGGAAGAGAAATGAGGACAGAGCAGGAACAAACTGAGGGAAAATGACATCCATCTTTTTAGGCTCCCAAGCTGTTAGCTACATGAGAAATTTGTCCACTAAGCACAGGAATGATACTGAATTCTCAACATTTTGCTGCAAAAGCATGTGATACTACATAAACCATCGTATGTCATGGTCACACAATATTTCGGCCTACTGTCTAATTAAATCATGGCTGAGACACTCCAAAAAACAAGTAATTGTTGGTAATAGTCGTGTGGCGAAGGAATACAAAGGGCATTCCCAGCAGCCATTTGCTATATAGGGTACACTCTTTCCTGTTACAGTCCCATTCAAACTGCCGTGACAGACAGCACAGAGTGACCCTAAAACGAAAATGAGGAGAGACGTGCAATCTGACAATTAGGTAATACCCTTTGGAAAGGACGGCCAGGTAAACAGTAGATGGATAGGACAGACGGATATGCATGCAGATAAATGTTTTTGTCAAATTGCAAATTTCACAATTTGAAGATCAACATTTGCAGAGTGAACTGGGCCAATTTAGTTAAAAACTTCATTCAAAAGTCCTGCTCCTTTTTTTTTTTTTAACATAAGCTGTGGCTTTTGTTAAGTGTATTTTAAGTCAGATCATACATTAAAGCTTCTCAGAAGAAAAAGGCTGGCTTCTCAGTGGCAGTCTCTGGTAACATGTTGTGTGACCTGCAAGCACGACAAGAACGGACTCCACCACTGTGTGTATTTAACTGATTCAACAGTCATGTCATATTATAACAGAACAGAATGAAACCAACAGATCATGTCTCTTCAGTTTTCACACTTCTGTTGACGCCATCATTGCAGACTCAATGGTGCCAACATACACAAATACAGCTGGAGTCAAAAAAAAGACAGCCACCCCGCTAAAGGCTGAAAAACCACAATCTAGCACAACAATTACACCTGCCAACATAAACCACCACTGTGTAAACAGGAACATTACAAACACTAACTAAAAGTGACTGGTGCATTTTTTTTTTTTCTGCATCTCTGTATTATGTGACTCAGTGGCTCTGTAGTGTAGTGGTTTACATATCTGACAAACAAGCGAAAGGTCTTTGGTTTGATTCCAGGAGGAGCCACAAATCCCTTCAGGGTTGCATGAGGGAAAGAAATCTGGCATAACAAAAATTTGCCAAATCTAACATGAGGAGCCACCTGCTGTGGTGACCCCTTATGAGAGGGCGGCAGCCAAATTAGCTCTCTCTAAACTGCCATTCAGAACTTAGAAAACCATGCTCTAAATCAATTTTTCAATCAGTTTCCTGTATTTGAGGTTCTACTTCGTGTATAGGCGGAAAAGAAGGAACTGCAAGAAATGAACTTGATAAGTCTGCAAAAGAACAAATCTGTCCACTTGTTTCCCCGTGGATAAGCATACATGGGTAGCTGGTAATAAATCTCTGGCTGTCGAGTTAGCAGCTTATCAGCATTCTTTAGGGCCTTCCGCATATCTCCATAAGACCAACACCATCATTAATCAATGCTAGCATAATACACCAAAGCTAATTGTTAGAGAACTACTTTAATGTAGTTTTAAACAATGGCTTTTTTTCTATAAGGCTTGGTCAAGACGTATACATTTTCTACATACTGAAAGGTATACAGATGTAACGCCCAAACCCACCTTCTGATTTATAAAATAATATTGTATCTCCAAAAAATTTCATAAGACAAACCCAACTGGTTTACAGTGCTACGCCAAGCTGTTATCAGTTTGTTGCTTCTTAACTTATGTGACTGTAACGTGACGAAGCAACAAACTGGAGTGTTTTTTGGACACATAAATGTAACAAGAGAGTAACGAGAAAGTTTGGAAACTCAACCGCTCGCACAGAAGAAGTTGAATGAGTTACATTTCTCATCAAGAGATAGAAAAGATCATTTTAGGTGGGACGTGATCAATGACGACGAAGCGCTTTGTCTGTGCAAAGAAAGGTTCTAGGAAAGACAGAAATAGACACCAGTCACTCGAAATAGATCACGATGTGTTCTTTCCGAAAGGCCAGAATTTAATTACTTAAGGAATAAGTGAATTTCTGAATGTCTATAGTTTTTTATTTTTTATTTCATTTAATCAAACCAAATTAGAGGAAAGAACAAAGAGCAAAAACTTTTGCCAAATTCTTTTGATGTAGGCAGGAAGTCAGTAAACTACAACCACAAGTCCAGATGAATTTTCCAAGCAGTTCGAGCAGATGTTATAACAGAAACCAGACTAGATAAGAAGTTATAACCAGGAGCTAATTGCAAAAAAGCCACCAGAATAATTCACAGACATATGTTTATGTTGATATTGACATAAATAATGGTGAAGCCTTCTTTAATAAAAATAAATAAATAAATAAATAAATATTGCCAGAGTTTCTGAGAACAGCGTCTTTGGTTTTTCATTATTAAAAGGCTTCACTTTCGAGAAGTGTTATTGCCGTCTAGTCTCAAAGCAGCTGCCCTCATCCCAATTTGAAGAGATGATTTCCCTTGGCAAGAGAGCCTTGCATTACTTTGACGATATTTATTCTATATAGTTATGAATATATGGACCAGAGGTTATTCTGTTATTTTGTTGACTCGTGTTCAATAATGCAATATGTTTTATATGAGTGAAATATATGGATATTACATCATTAAAAATGAATAACAGACAACAGCTCTTTCGCACCCTGTTCATAACATGGCATGATTTTGCTAAAGAAAAGGTGCAATACATATGTGTAGGAATATAAAATGATGAACAACTTAAAGGAATAACTGTGAAGCAGCAGATGTGTTAAGATCTGAACATTTAATTAAAGTAGTAGTTTCAAAAATGGAGAGTGTTTTTTTTATATAATCAAGTTTTTTCAAAAGTTGAAAAAAAAGCATGAATGCTGTCATCCAAAATTGTAAACCTGGGACAAGTTAGCAGATGTTTGCATGAAGACCTGAGATTACACTTTGGGGGGTTTTCGTTTTGTTTTTTTTAAAGGAGAATATTTGTAATGCAACAGCATCGTTACTGCTCTGTGACCAGTTTTGCACTAAACTCCAATGAGATGCACTGTGTTGTTCTTTTTTTTAATCTTCCATTATAGTACATGTTTGGTGAGATGGAGTACACTGTATTTATATGCCTCAGTGACAAAATCCTGCAGGCATATTTTACTTTGAGACTGGATATGTCCGATATGATACCATAGTGTGTAGGTCGGATAGGTTGTTTTCTCCACTCTTCTCCTACAAACAACATCTCATCCATACCACCTCTCATCCACAGTACAGCAGCAGGTTTGGCTGTCTTCCCAAACAATCAGGACCATACACATAACTACTCATGACAGACACAAGCTGTCCAGAGCCTAGCGGCCCATGTGTCTGGTGCTCTGCCTGGCTGGCAGTCAAGATATCGGGAAAAGGTGCTGACCTAGGCTAGGGATTTCTACAATGTTCAGTCATTTTCATATCTAAGGGAAAGGGTTTTATCGTGAATGTTTTTAATATATCTTTTCATCTTAGTTTTTCCTGCTTCACTCTGTGAAACTTAAAACCTTCCTGTGCATGTCAATCTATTATAGTGTATGCCCGTTTTATTATATTTATCTGGACTGTAAGAGTGAAAAAGCGGACCAATTTAGTTTACATCGTAGACTTTAACAGCTTTAATAATTACACATATTACATAAAGAATTAATTTATCTCATTGCATAAAATGTTGCTTTGCTGCAGCTTTATTATAATGGTTTAATATGAAAGACGGTAATGTCTTCAGTGTATTAACATGAAATCCAATGAACCCAAAAACCTAAAGGCAAATATACCTCTGTTTCTATCCGAGTGCAAAGAATAAAAACATTTCTGCTGTCTTTAATACAAATACTGACCTTTCCGGATAACCATGATGCTCTTATCTAACAGAAAGGGGCAATCGCAAAATTCTGAAATTATTTCATGGAAAGACTAACAAGACCGCAAACTGCATAGGAGTACCCACAGGAAAGGAGTGATATTCAGGGGAGCAGGTGTCCCTGAGGGTGGCAGATAAAATTAAATAGTGGATTGTGGTGTTGTGGGCCAGGTATGAAAGGTCATTATGTGACAAAAGCCGCTCAAGGGATTTCACTGAGCAAAACATAAGGTCATGTTAAGTAACTGTGGGCCGGCGGCACCGAAGAGTGTTGTTCCTCAAACATGTGAAAGCGTCTCACTCATGAGCCTCAGTTTGCTAATTAGCAAAGGTTAGCATATTATTACACCAAACTAAGATGCCATGTTAGCATATAATAACATGCAGAAGTCAGCATTTAGCTCAAAGCTGAAGCTGAAGCACTAATGCAGCTGTGGACAAATTGCTCTTGTTGAAATATCTTTGTCCTGTTCCTCACAAGCTTCCCTTCCATAAAGGTTTGTAAAAATAAACAGATAAATAGACTCAATTAAATTTATAGAAGATGGGACACCTCTGCCTACGTTGGGGGTTGGGGGGTGGGGGGGGTCTGATTTGACTTTAAACTCACTTCATAACTGCATTTAATTGTTTTGCAACGTCAATAAATCACAAAGTCCAACTACCGACTCTGAATTATAAAAAATGCAATCTACTCTTTTCTGAAAAACTGCCACTACATTAGCAGTGATAAAGTGTTGTGGTGTTATTGGATTGGACGTGTGCACAGGTAGTATGTAATACAGAGAAAAATGTCGCCATAAAAATGTGAATTTGTGAAATATATGTCCAACATTGCTGTGCTTTACTGTGTTGATATACAGTGTAAACATATGCATCTATCAATAAAATGAAACATAAAAACTACAAGCCATCATTTCAGCACAAACATTACATCAAGCACAGGTGCTACGCTGCCTATCACCTCCCCTCCAAAGGCCCAGTGGCAGCTTTGCAAATACACAGTCTGGGGGTGTAGAGAAAATATATAAACATCCAGGCGCGTTTTATACAGAACCACACTCCACTCAGTTTGTGGCCTCGGTGGACCACAGGATCAACACACACATGTTAGACTGGGTTGTCTGAGGCCAACGCCTGAGGATCTAAAACACTCCCAAACTTGGCCAGAACACTGAAGAAAAAGCAGATGTTCACTGCTCTCACCAGCTGCTGTGGAGAACTTTGGAGAAGCTGGGCATCATTGTGTATTAGTGTTACAGACCCATCATCTCACACGAGTATGGAACAGCCAGCTGTAGGGTATTTCACGTATTTCAAGTTATATCCTGTAGTAAGACGCAATACTTGAACCATATTTATGTCTTCATAAAATATATTCCATACTAAATACAATATAATATAAGCTTTTGCTTCTAAGATGGCAAAGGTCTAATGAAAATTTTTTATGTTGAGTCACGGACAAAGTAATAGACACAAGGAAAAAGAAAGACAGAACTTATGATTCTGGCATCCATCGAGCCATTCCAGAACTTTGCTAACAAATCTTGGTGTTTAACAAAACGTTGAGGTTGTAGTACCTGTCACTTCTACAGAATTTACAAACCGCCTAGAAAACCCAATTCAACTTCTAGAAAAACTTGCATAATTTAATGCCGGCGGATATTAGTGAAGTCTGCCAGGCACATTAGCTCATTAATAATATTGCAGATTAACCTATGATGAATTGGAAGACTACACAATGGACTGTTCTGGCCCTGCTGTGACCAGTCTCTTATCTGACCTTTACAGATACAAGCAGCAGAAGACACGGGAGACACAGAGACCCTTGTGGGGCAGGACTAAGACAGCAGATGTCTCCTTCATAATGGAGAGGTCCATGGACCTTTTTACAATGTGTCAGTATCCAATAATAGATTATTTTAATTTCTACAGACACTTGAAGGAAAATTGGTCTTGAAAGCTTTAAAGGCTGGAAACACGGAGTTCTGTAGACTTGTAAAGTTGATTTTAACAGTGTTTTTTTTTCTGCACTGCCAAACATAAGAGAAATCATAGGACTGCATTTGAGGTGTCGCATGTACATCTGGTGAAATATAGCTAAAACAGAAGAAACAGCTATGTCTTATTATTGTGTTGTATTTAAATTGCAAGGGGTGAACTATATTTACAGGAACGAATAATGCACCATGTGAATGGAGATTCCGTGACCCAGATTTGTTATTGTGCATATAATATCAGTATAGTAGAATGAAGGAGATTATACGGTCACACGCAGACAATGATTCTTCCAATAGCCCAGAAAGACATGATGAGCATATGAACTCCCGCCCTCCAAACTAAAAAAGAAAAACTGTGCAGCCTCTCCAACCTCCCACTAGCACTGCATTAAAATCAGCGTAAACAGCAATGGGGTGAGAAAGATGAATGGTTCGGTTGAGCTTCAAGGAACCCTCAAAGTTCCAAAAGGCAAAATCTAAACTAAAATGTAGTTTACTGTATAAATTATTTCCACAAAGTGAGACTCTTCGGCTCTGTGAACACAAGCACATCTTTCTCTGAAGCTTCAGTCAGGCTACAAACCTTGAGCGTTGTTAGGTGAAAAGATATGGAATTGCAGCAAAATTAAGCTGTGGTGTAAAGTAAGTAACTAGATTACACTTTAGCATCAATTCAAGGCGCGTAAGAAAAGAATACAGCAAATCTTTAGAAATTATGGAACTTTTTATATATTTATATACGTATTTTTTTAGACAAACTAACATAATTTTAATATTAAGTATTAAGAATTGTTTTCTATACCCGGATTAAAAGAAAGTTAATGACTGCCTGAGGTCCAGAACATATGGACACCACCAGATCTCCTCCATTAAGATGATGCGGCCACCTTCAGTTGCTGCATGTTTGTGGGTCTTTCTGCTCTCAGCTTTGTATTTAATAACGAAAAAGCTACTTTATTGGATTGAGATCAGGTGACTGACTTTGCCATTAAAGAATAGCCTATTTCTTTGCCTTAAGAAACCCTTGGGTTGCTTTGGGTCATTATATAGCTGCACTGCAAAGTGGCATCCCATCAGTCCAATCAACCCTAATTTGGCTGAATCTGAGCAGAGAGTAAAGCCTATACACTTCAGAATTCATCCTGTTACTTCTATCCTCTGTCACAACATCAGTAAACAATAGTGACCCGGACCCACTGGCAGCCATACAAGCCTATGCTATAAGATTGCCTCCACCATGTGTGACAGATCATGTGGTATGCACTGGATCATGAGCTGTCTCTCTCCTTCTCCATGCTTTTCTTGGGGTATGTTTTTGGTTTTATCGGTTATTACTTTTTTATATTTTAGTTAGTGTATTTTATAATTAATATGACTTGCTTTAAATTTAGCTTTAACTTAAATCAAATTGTTATGAAGCTGAAAATATGTGCTAACATATGAATCAGCCTGGCAAATTTGCCTGAAACATAAACGTACATAAATCCGGTGACGTCTCATCTTAAAAAACCAAGATGAGGTGGTGAATAGTGCACAAATGGCTGGATGTTAAGAGCAATAAAAAAAAATTTTTTTTTTCCTACTGCCTATAATATACTGCGTAATGAAAAAAACATTAGTTTCAAGTGCAAATGTGGGCCACAGTCATCTGTTTTAGGATGCGTTTCACCTTAAACACAACATGAGACAGCAGTGCTACTGAGAGCTGCTGAGCTGTGCTTCATATGGGACCATCAGCAGAACCGGTTCTCTCATAAAAGCGCAAATGTAGCAAAGCTTTAGAGCTATTCATCTAGGTCAAGAGAATAAATGCAGTTGGTTACGATGAAACAAATTACAGAGTCATACTACCAGCAGAATCATGAAGTGACACAGAATAATAATTTTCTGCGTTCTCCCGTATCTCTTACTTTGTCTTCACACATTCAAAACATACACACAGGCTACAGCATGTTCCCCCGGTAATGCTTTAGCTGTTCTTAGTACACAGGTTGGAGAGGGGAAGATTAAAAAGGGAAAGCTTGGAGAAAACCGGGGGTGGAGATGTATGCTGAAAGAATTGTGGTCATTTGTAATGGTCACAGGGCACGATAAAGAATAGAGCGGATGTTGCTCCACAGAAGATATTAACATAGTGACCTGCGCTTACGGTTGTAGAACAGACGCTCTATAGTCAGCATTGTGCAGGTGTGTTTGCATGAATCTGCATTTCCGCATGTGCCTGTGCATTCAGAGTGAGGAGGGTCAGAGATACCTCAACGAGCGCAGTGTCTGAGTGAATAAAGACCATTATTGTAGAAATGGAGATGGAAAACTGGGAAATGGCAAAAGAGGAGAGACACAGAAAAGAGAGAAAAGATGAGAAAAATCTGAACAAGATGCGCACGCTGGGAAAATAAGAGGAAAAAGGAAGACAGTCATTAAAAAAAAGTCTTGCGTCTACCTGATACAGTGTAGCGCTTACATGATTATTTTCTGTCATTTAATGACACTTTGATTGCTTTTTTTTTCTACGACAGGAAACGAGTAGGAGTTCAATTTTTTTGGTACACCAGTTTGCAAATTTAACAGATAGCGAGGGAGAAAGAAAGGATCAATCAGTGGTCAAAATACTGTGTCGACTGTACTTACTCAGAATTAGCCATGATCCTGGGTGATGGAGGAGATAGAGATGTGGTGGAGGTTGTCAAAAGGTTTCCACTCACTTCTGTCTGTTTTAGTGCTGCAGGTCAGCTTCCCACCTAAGAGATGCTGCTTTCATGCTGAACCCTGAAAAGAATACAGCCATTATCCTAAGTACATAAAGTATACACGTATCCTTTTTAACAACTTATGGCTGTAAGTATAAATGTAAGTTAAATCAGCCACACCTTAAATTGTGAATTTGTGCATGCATGCTGTTAAACACTCTAATAATGCCAGTTTTAACACTGTCACAATTTTAGGGGCACCAATTTATTTACAGTTTATTTGCTTTAAATTGTCGTCTTTCTTTAACATCTTGGAGAAATTTGAAATTTGGCAGCCTGTTTCCAACACATAACTCGTGGCCAACACATTTTATTATAGTGATCTGACATTTCATAGTATATCAAAGTGGCTTTCCAAATTAAGCTTCTTCACAACATAGTGATAAATATCTGTTGTGCAAGCCCTGCAAGTTTTCAAACGTGGAAATCAGATTACAATATTTACAAATATTAATAATTTGGAGTCTACTTTTTTTTTGCGGTCATTAAAAAAAAAAAAGACTAGTAGAATCTCAAACGAATACACAGTAAAACTTGTGTAAAAGTAAACTTTTGCTTTTATTTTCTCATCTCTCTCAAATATTTAGCACTCCAACAGAGTTGGGTGCATGTCAGACTTCCCACGCTCCATCAGAGTAATAATAGCACCTGATATAAACCTGCACCGATTCACTTGCTGTTATGAGAGAAACTAAACGACAGTTGTTTGTGCAACTACTAACAGATCCACTCTGCACTTAAATGAATTATGTGGCACGAAGGACCTACCTGTGTGAGATTTACATTGTTGACGGGTAACTGTGCCTCCCGCTGCCCCCTTGCTGATAGAAATGTCTCCCTCGGCGGTGATCAATGTAAGTGAAGCAGCAGCAGGCTCGCACTGTGTGTAGGCTGCAGCTATCCTTAGCACTTTTGCATTGGACGAGCACCACCACCACCGCCGCCGCCGTTGCTGCTTCCGCTGCTCGGATTTCAGTGCAAAACCAAAGAGGAGCTGAAGCTCAAATGCAAGAAGCATCGTCACTCGGCAAGATCATATTAGCTGTAATTGTTATCAGAGCGGTGAAATAACGGCCCTTTAAGTGCAGCCTCCTCCTGGCTGAGATTGATGAGGCTTGATCCAGATCCAGATCCAGGTTCCGCTCCCCAGCCGAGGGTTTCCCCGGCGAGCGCAGCGGGGAACCCTGCGAGGGGAGCTGTCCAGGTGCTGAAGCGAACCCCGATGAAGCCTCGGGTCTCTAACGACCCCCTTCCACAACTGCAGCCGGGCAACGCGAGGCGAATTTCATCCAAAGGCCACCAAAACATTGACGTTTTTGTGCCGGAGACTGACAGTAGCCAGCGAATTGTGTGACATTTGCATCGCTCCGGTCACGACATAGCAGTCTAAAAATGTTGGCCGTGGGGTGGATGTGTGTGCGCGCGCGCGCTTGCGTGTGTATGTGAGGGGGAAAAAAAAGAAAGCCTGAGAGTAATTTTTCTCAATTCCCGAATGAGGCCAATTTGAGAGCGGATTATCGCCACAGATGATTTTATTAGCTTTACGCCTGGTTGGTCGTCCCTCTCCGTGTCATGAGCGTTTTTTATGGTTTCCCAAAATAAAGATACTATGGGAATATAAATTGCCTTTACAGCAATTGGCTTAACCGTTTGTCATTCATCGGGATTAGCCAGTCGATGGTTAAAGCGCACATCAATCAGACTGAAGCGTCTCTTCCTTTATTTAAACACGCCTGGACGTGGGCTGCTGGAGATGTTATAGGCTGAGGCGCAATTTCAGGGTGTGCGCAAAAAACGAAAACCGGTGATCTAAATTAACGGTAGTTAGCCTGTAGTTACAACCGAAGACGGATGGTTAGCACCCAGTGGGCTCAGAGGCTGTCTTTCAAAGATGCACACAGTGTGTTTAACAGTAGTGGGTTTAAGAAAAGAAAATGACAGATATTTATTTATTTTTTTTTGGTTGTAATTTATTGAGATGAGCAAAAGAGATATGATTTGGCACATTTAGAAAAGTTCTTCAACACCAAAACAACTTTGTTCATTAAGCCATTTAGATTAATTTTATTTCTTCTCCAAAAACTATCAAGGATGGGAAAGAATGAACAAAAAAAGGAAACACACATCAACTAAGCTCTAAATAATGTCTTTCAAAAAGTAAAAAATATTGTACATTTCTTGAAAACATCCACTTTTTGCTACAATCATTGCAGTTTTTACAGAAAACAAGCCATTTTTCAACATACAACTACCTGACGAACACAGCATAACTTGGAAATTGCACCTTTATCTCAGTATTTTTTTTTCAAAGCAACCAGAGAAAGTATTAAAAGACAGGGAGGGCCATCTGAGGAAAAAGCAAAGATGTGTATAACGTTACAGCGTTCTAAAGTATTGAACAATTCTGACAGCTTTTCACATTTCTTCAATAACCATCAACACCTGCTTTATAAAGCCAGAAAGTGCAGGAGAGCCAATACTAAAAGTAAGTAGGTGTCACTTACACACCCAACAGGGCAGCTATTTGGTCCCATTCTCTAGGAGCATAGTTAGCTGATGTGACTTCAAGCCCAACAGTTGGGAGTAGGTAGTAGCAGATGTGACTTAGCATGGGGGAAAAAAAAAGAAAGAGACACAAAAAAGAAATCTAAACTGAATTTTCTGGACCCAATTCAATAATTGTGAATCCTATCAGTATGAACTTGTAGGCTACAGTGGCGTGTACATTATCCATTGGTAAGACAGACGTGTAAAACCTTGGCTGGATAAGGAGATTACGTTTTGAGGAAGGCCCAGAGTCATCATATTTAATTAAAAGTGCATTTGCAGAATCATGAATATTAAAGTGCCCCAATTATACCCCAAATATGGTTTTGTTTTTTTGTACAACCCCCAATAAAATGAAATCCTTTCCATATTTTTTTTCTGGTTGTGCTGACAGATAACAAAAGTAAATCTGAAAGTGTGACGCAAACAGAGCCCATTAAGTAAAGCAGCCACCACTTCGTAATTTTCAAAGTAATTTTTCAGCTATTCATACTGCGCAGCTAAAATACTGATGCTATAGCAGCGATATCATGTAAATTAAAATTTTTTTTTTTAAAAAGCATTTACATACAGCAAGTTACAGAAAACAGATGTGTTGGGATTTCAGTTATTTACATGTAAAATGATCATTCACAAAGAACGTCAGAACCGCTTCATAATGTGGCTAATACTTTATGTTGCTCTGTGTGCAAAAACACGCCCTCACTTTCATAGTGCCATCTGACCAATCAGGGCCATCTAGGCTTCTCCTAACAAACTATTAAAGAGATGAGGGAAGAAACGGTTCTGCAGCACTACATAGTGTGAGTACATGTGAACCAGTTCCTTCAGATCCAAAGTAAACATTCCAGTCCATAAGTGAGCATAATAGGGGCACTTTTTCCTTGTATTTTTACATATGTGCTTTATCACATTCTTCCGAGTTTGTATTGTTATGTGTGAACTGTATGAGTGCACTGGTTTTAATATGAAGCCTGGGTTTCTACACAGTCACCAAGGGATACAATGCCACATGCTGCCATTACACTGATGGTTAAAAAGATTACCGTTCTTCTTTATGAGTAGAAATAGTGACAACGATATTCTTCTATGCTGTACCGTAACTCTGTACACAATGTTTGTTGCTCTCGACTGCTGTTACAAACAAAAGCGTGATGTGTCATCTTTCATCCTGTGTGTTGACCGTTACTGCGGGACATTCAGCCCAGATGGACCAGGGTCATGACAGTAGTGTACTCATGCTGCAGGTTGTCCGTGTCAGTGTCACACAGTGTGTAGTCATCTTTTATGATTCGGTCGCAGCCAATCTCGCCGTTTCCAAATAGCCCAAAGAGCGGGGTGTTGGGGAACACCTTGTGGAAAGCGTCTGCCTCTACATTGCTCTGGTTGTTGTAGTAGTTCTGGCCTCTGCCCACGCAGGCAAACATAAAGCCCAGGGTGTTTTTCTCTGGAATTTTGGCTGCCTTTAGTCGTCGGATTGTGGCTTCAGCCGCTTTTGCGCTGATGACGTCTTCCTCCAACAGCACAGACGCCCCCTGAACTTTAGGCCCACTCAGGGCCAGGCCTATCACACCATATGTACCCTGGCTACAGCTACACAGTGAGAGATCATGGAAAGTGTGAGTACTGTAGAGTGCATATTGAAAAAGCTATTCACAGTTTACCTCAGACACTACCCATTATTTATCAAAATCAATTACATCCTATTGGTAGTGAGATAAAGGAGATACCCAAAAAAGAAATATAGATGTCAAACGTCAGGATGTGTTTTGAACAGCTAATATTTACTCTGATGCTGTAGATAATGATTGTTGCCCCTGAGTGGTGGCAGTCAATTAAACTTTGTATTTTTCCACATACAGACTGAAATACCATTTGATGAATTACCACAGGATCAGACACCAGACCAAAAATATTTGTAGGAAATTCACTACTAGATTTATCCCATAAAATAACTAGATTACACTCACCAGTATCTGGGAGGAGAGAAGGCATTCTCTACAATGCCTCCGGCAATCAGAGCTTTGGTCTTCGAAAGCGGCTCTAGTATCTGGTTAAGGAAGCGTGCGCCTCCTGGTTTATATGCCTCATAGAAGAAAATCAGTATCACACGTAGCTCTGGGTTGTCAACTAGTCCTGGAAATAAATTACATTAAAAAATTAGTTATACAAAAATGAGAAATTTAAGATTTTATTGAAGTTTACATTATTGAATAACTAGGTAGTCGGTGCTTACCTGCTTCTTTAAGGGCTGTCGGGGAGATGGTTTTCTTACAAAAGTGAAAAGGCTGGATGTGAACACCCTCAATAGCTGGAAGCATGATCGCAAAGCCAGCTCCCCCATCTTGGTACTCCTGCGGAGGGTTGCCGCAAGAGCCACTGGGCGTCACTGTACAAAGAGCCAATCATGAAGCGCCATAAAAGTACCTTTTATGCATGTCCTTTTAATGTATTATTTGTTAACCAGCATCAGCAGCATTGTTTGTTATCCTTATAGGCAGTTCAAGATGTACTGAAAATTCCAATGGTAAAAAAAAAAATAAAATAAAATAAAATATTGAGCAGAGGCAGGACACACGAGGAAACCAGTGGACACCTACTAATGAAGCAAACAACCCTTAAAGCTTTACTATTTTTGACAATTGATATTACCATCAATAGAATCAAAGGAGAAAAGAACTAAAGCCACCTCAAGAAAACTCTGATTTTTCATTTGAAGTGTGAAGTTAACTAAATTTATCTAAAGTTTCAAAGAGTCACCATCTAGTGGCCATGAGAGGAACTGCAGCTTAACTTATTCTGGGAGCGGATTCAGCCCTGAACTTGTGGTGTGTGCTACAGGGGTGAGAACCGGTTTACATATAGAACCAAACCAAAGAAAATTTATTTCAAAAAGTTTAATTTCAAAAACATGACTCAAGGGGACATGTGGATGCGTTTCCCTGCAAATACACGACGCTGTGCTGTCATAAACACATAGGAACACCCCACAAAGAGGAATCCTCATTCACCAATCCTAATGGTTTTTAATAGTGCTCCTGAGCAAAACAAATGGTGTACAAGCTGAGTTGTACATCACAGAAACCCTTTCAGCGTTTCGAACAGAAGGCAAACAATTTTCTTTACCATGCACTTTACCCTGATCTTCTATTGCGTTACAAACAGTATTCATAAAGAATGAAAGAATACCAAAGAATACTGCGTGTGTCATCTCTGTAATTCATACAATCAGCATCTGTATCAATATAGATAAATAACTAGCTGCAATCTGGGCAGTGTTTACTATACAAAGTCTCAGCCTTATCTGATTGAAGAGCTAATTTAGTTGAATTAGCTGGGCGTGCTGACCCTGTGGTGACCTTAGGCTACTATATCACAAAACGCGAGTGTTATCACAAACGGCCGAGGCTTCCATTAAACCTGATAGACGATGGGAGCCTGATAAGCCATCATCTTGAGGAAAGAGAACATGGCTGATGGAGTGTCACTTCTGCAGAGGGTTGTGATTATATAGAGAAATGGGGAGCACAGCATCAGGCAGACTAGGCAATCTATCAGAGGGAGAGGCACGGAGATGCAAGCCACCAGTGGTACTTTCTAACTAGGCAGCAGTGGTGGGGATTAATGCGAGTCCTCCCCTGCTGATAGATGAAACATTCTCCTTGAATATGCTTGAAAAGTGGTTAGCTTTCATATTCAGAGCATGCTAGTATATTAACCGAAAGCCACATTTGTATCATTATAGCTTTGAAACTCATTAAAAATAATAGCGTTTTATATCGAATCACATGATTTATTTTGGTTTGAGGGGGAAATTTTATTTTCTTCCTCATAAATGAAGAAATATGAGAGAGAGACAGAAATAAGAAATACTTACAGACTATTCCTGGTGTAGCAACGCCCAGGACATCACAGCCTTTGGGGAAGAGCTCGTTCAGTTCTGCATCCAGACTGTTGCGACTCTTTTTTGCTTCAGTGCCATTGAAGGGGGGGGGGGGGGGGAAACATTTAAA
>VOQK01008357.1:28954-39432 GCA_015052645.1 Benitochromis conjunctus | reverse complement strand
AGGGAGCCACCACAGAAGTGGTAGCCAATGTTCAGAGACACCTGATGGGGCTCTGAGTTAGGTGTGCACTCAAACCCTCCGACAATTTTGTCATCATCCAGGGCAACTGAAAACACAAGTATAAAAAAAACTGTTTACCCCTACACTTTTACACCAGGAGTGAAACATCCATGCTGTCTATTTGATTGGCTACAGAAACATAATTCATTTTCCACTTTGAGATAATAAAGCTATGATGAATGAAGGTGCGATCTGGGAAGAAGGCCAACCAACTGTTAGAAGACAAGAAGCCTTAAAACTTCACACTCACAAGCAGCTCCAATGAGCAGAACAAAGACCAGAGACCTCATGATTGCTGAGTGATCCTGTTGATGAGAGGACTTCACCTGAAGCTCTGATTTATATCCACAGGGAGAGCTGCCCAGCTACCCTGAGCAATCCTATTGGTCAGCGAAGAGCCAATCTCTTTGGTGGGTCGTTGGGCTGGCGACCCTATTTACATAGGAATGGCTTTCTTTTTAGCAAATAAGGAAAATCATGATATAAATTATTCACATAAATACATTACTCTTTTATATAACCATATCAATCTATATTTTAATTGCTGGTAAACTATTATTTTTATAATATCAGAAAAGCTTTTCATTTGATATAAATTAACATATAATTATTCATTCACTTAGAGTAATACATTAATGTTTCAATCAATTGTTTCAGTCCAGTCAATATATTATGACAATAACGACTGTTCATTTTAATAACTAATAACTGGAGAGCATTCTAACATTTTAATTTTCTCTGAGGAAATCCTAATAATTGTGTGGCTTTCCAGTGTACCAAACACACACTTATAAACTTATATTTTGGATTAAAAAAAACAGACATGAAATAAAAAGTTAGCTCCTGTTCTCAGAAATTGGTGCACATGTCTTTGGTCAGGTTGTAGAGGTAAATATAACCTCTATATTTAGATATTTGTGACTGGACAAGCAGGAGAAATGGATAAATGGAACACGGTATCTCACAGCTGTGTGCTTCTCAGCACCTATGACCTAGAAACTAAATTCGCAAATGGACGTTGAGGCTGCCATGAGCAATAAAAAAAATTTTTTTTAAGAAAAAACATATTCTTTTCAATTGAGTGTTATTTTGTCTTGTTAGGTTTATAGGACATCTTATATTAACATCTAGACTTTAGTGACTTTTTTCTTTATTTTTTTTATATTAGGCCTGTTCGGTTTTAAATGACTTTAATGACATTTAGTTTTTGGGGTTTTTTTTGTTTTTTTCTTTTAATTATCAACACACCATGAGAGCTTTCATTATACACTTTGTCTTTGTGACTTCTCTGGGAATGTGTTTTTTGCCCCATGATTAAACTGAACTGAGGTTCATTTATGGAGCTAACAGGCTGTTTGCAAACATAATTTCATTTTTATGAACGTTCTTACTAAAATAAATCATTATAATTTTAAAGATGAAAATATATCCTAAAAAATCCATCAAAGTTATCTGGAAAACAGAGGCAGTATGAATATATATATTTCTTTGTGACTTATAATCATGTCATGTACTGTGTGATGTCCCAAAAAAGGACAGTGGCAACAGTTTTTTAAAAGCCAGAAATCACACATTTTGACTCGATAGGGTTAGGGATTATAGGTTTACATTCTGTGTACTAACGATAATGATTTATCTGTCACATGGATAATTATTTCAGCAGATAATAAGTGAATTAATGCAGGGATACTTTTGCATGAAGTTTCTTAACCTAGCTTTGAAAAGGTACTGTTAAGGTATTAGGAATAGGTTTAATAGTAGGTTTACTGTTGTAAATAAGATGTTATTGTTATAAATTACTGTGCAGTGCTTGCTAGAATGTACATGCACTACAGCTGGTCTCTGTCCTAATTCTAAACTCTGGCCACACATAAAGTTACACCATAAGAGTGACTGATGATGATGCCTTGCGACAGTGGTGACAGGCTCTGCCCATCAATTGCCATTGCATGTTAGGAAGGAGTAAAAAGACCCTTAAAAAGAGCCAACCCCATATCCAGATGGCCTCATATTCAGTCATACTTATGTCCCCAGAAAAGATTTAAAGCACAGGTTTCAAGCACATTCTCTTGCTTCCTAAATTGCAGGATATGGTTGTAATATCTTTGTTGAACTATTTTAAATATCAAAAAACAGTTTTGTAGGAAAACAGAAGACAAAAAAATGGAAGTCAAGGTGAATATCTTTATTGATTTGGGTGGATTCTGACTGCATGTTGTTCAGATCTCAACAACAACAATGGAGTTAAAATGATAGAAGAATTGCAGCAGAGTAGGAAAGAAGTTGAAGGATCAGACTTAATAGCTGGCCATGGTTTGCTCCAGCCAGTCGTTGAAGATGCAGACCTGTAAAAGGAAACACATCAAGGTTTGTTATTATAGGCAGCATGCAGATTGATGAAAGTTCTGCAAAATGAAAACGTAGTTTCAGGTGACTGTTTACATTAAATAATTAGTTTAACTTTACCTTGGTGTAGACACCAGGGTGATCCTTCTCAGCACATCCATAGCCCCAGGACACAATACCCTGCAGCTCACCATTGCACACAACAGGGCCACCAGAGTCACCCTGAAAACAAAGTAAAAGAAAAAAAATTGACATTAAGAAATTATTATTTAAATCAAATGAAATATAAATTAAATGTGCTGTCGTCATTGTGAGATACATCCACGTTTGTGGCATTTTAAGAAAGGTTTACTGTTCGGGACAGGGACATTTACAGGTTTGACTTATTCCATACCTGGCAAGAGTCCTTGCCTCCCTCCAGGTATCCAATGCAGATCATGGAGTCAGTGATCATGCCAGGGTAGGAGTTATTACAGTCACTGTAGGACAGGATGGGGATGTCCAGGCACTGCAGCCTGTCCGGATTAGCAGCTGCAATGTTTGACAAAGAGTATGGATGAAAAAGGATTCATGCAGGTGGAACCAAATGTTACGAAATATTTTGTAACTTTAAACTGCTAACGTGGAAATGTTACTCACTGGAGCTCATGGTGTTGCCCCATCCAGAGACCCTGCACATGGTGCCAGCGGGAGCACAGCTGCTGGGCAGAGCCACAGGCTGCACATAACTGTTGAGGGTGGCGGGCTGGCTCAGCTGGATCAGCATGATGTCATTGTCAATGTTCCAGGAATCATACAGTGGATGGCGGACGACACGGGAAGAGTCGATGAACTGCTCAGTTCCCTCATTGACCGAAATGTCGTGTTCTCCCAGACGCACCTGGATACGGCTAAACACAGTTGAAAAACAATAGAACAGATTCAAACACACAGAAACTACCAACAAATATTAATTGTGGATCACTCACTTATAAGAAAATAAGATTTAAAATCTTACAAAAATATACTTACGACTGGTAGCAGTGACCAGCGGACACAACCCAGTTCTGATTGACCAGGGAGCCACCACAGAAGTGGTAGCCAATGTTCAGAGACACCTGATGGGGCTCAGAGTTAGGTGTGCACTCAAACCCTCCGACAATTTTGTCGTCATCCAGGGCAACTGAAAACACAAGTGTAAACAAACTGTTTACTCCTATACTTTTACATCAGGGGTGAAACATCTATGCTGTTTTATGTCGAGCCAAAAGTATATTGTATTTGATTAGAATCATTGTGAAGCTGCAGCCATGAGCAGCTGAAGTTATGTTGGATGAAGTTATAGTCTAATAAGAAAAATATCTGCCAGTCAGAGAAGAAGACAATCTGTTCAGATAACTCACAAGCAGCTCCAATGAGCAGAACGAAGACCAGAGACCTCATGATTGCTGAGTGATCTTGTCGATGTGAGGACTTCACCTGGAGCTCTGATTTATATCCACAGGGAGAGCTGCCCAGCTCTCTGAGCAATCCTATTGGTCAGCGAAGAGCCAATCTCTTGTGTGGTTCGTTGGGGTTGGTGATTTGTTTGAATAGAGATGGCTGAATTTTAGCAAATAAGGAAAAATCTTGATATAAATCATGCACATAAATAGATTACTCCTTTGTACAGTATAATTGTATTAATCTATATTTTAATTGCTAGTAACTTATTGTTAATTTTATTTTTGCAATATTAGGAAAAAAATAATGATTTATTTACATTGATTACTTTTTTTTTTGTAACTTGTATTCGATCCAGTCAATATATGATGACGGTAATGAGTAGAATAGTGAACAGGGATGGCTTTCTTTTTAGCAAATAAGGAAAAATCTCAAAGGAATGTGTGAAAAAGGATCATTTTATTTCTTAAATCGTTTTTTTGTGGTCGTTTCTATAGCCTTTGATATAATAACAAGTTCTAGTGGGTTTAATATCTCTAACAGAACTCTTTTAAAGGATTACTTTGTATATAAGGCCATTTTCATGTATAAGCAAAATATAATTATAAATGTATATTTTCATAAAACAGTAGACTAATAAGTCAGTCCTTATTGCTTGAAATTCGTGTCTCTCTGGTCAGACTACAAAGGTAAATATCATCTCTATATTTAGATATCTGGGAACACACTATCTCACATCTGTGTGTTTCACAGCACTTGAAAACTAAATTCAGATTCAGACATTGAAGCTGCTGTGAGCAACAAATTAAAAACCTAACCAAATTAAAAACCTTTGCACCCAGCGTTTTCTGTTTGGGACTCAGTTTCCTGTTTGATATTTCCCATTTGACTTTTTCATTTGTAGTTTTCGATTTAAATATTTCCTTTGCTTTGGTTTTCATTCTGATTTTGTATTTATGGTTTTCTTTGTTGTTCTAGAGTTTTTCAGGCTACGTTTATGTTTATGTGATGTCTCTTGGGTTTTGTCAGTATTGTCATTGTGTTTACTTTGGCCTGTCACATTGATGGGTCTTAGTGTCAGTCTCACTCTTAGTTTCCTGTTTTATTTTGATAGTCTCTTGTCCTATCTGTGTTCAGTTTCGCTTTCCTCATGCTCGTTAATTGATTCTGTTCACCAGCTTCTTGTTTTCCCCACCTGTGTCTCTTTCCCTGATTACCTCATGTCTATTTAAGTCAGTTTGTCACATTGTTGTCATCTCCTCATGTTGTATTTGCTCCTGTTAGTCAGTATTTCAGTAGTTTAAGGAGCTTGGAAAGAAAAGCGTCTGGACTTCTTAAGTTTCCTTGAAGATATTTCACCTCTCATCCGAGAAGCTTCTTCAGTTCTAAGAGCAACTAGTGGAAAGTCCCAGATTTTAAGCCCTATTTGAGTGTCCCCAAGAGGGTCATGGACCCCCTATTGATCCTCTACCTAATCACATGGTCCAAGGTGTGAAAACAGGTGTGGGTCACAATCAGCCAAGGTTGCGGGTGAACTCACTGTGAAACCTAGCCCCACCCTATCATGTGATTTACTGAGGTCAAATGGCCCAGGATCTGTCCAACTGTCTGTCCTGAGTTTTTCTGATAAACCTGCATAGGGGATGACAATATTGTTGTGTTTTTCCTTATGATTCTCCCTAGCTAGTGTCTGATCTTCTTTTCTGTGCATATTTGCTGTTTTGATGAAATCCCATTTAGGATAACCACATGTTTTAAGAGCTTTCTTTAAATGTGTGTGTGTTCCCTCTTTTTCCCTTCTGGCTTAGAGGGAACATTTTCTGCCCGGTGTTGTAGGGTCCTGATTACTTCAAGTTTGTGTTCCAGAGGGTGGTGGGAGTCAAAGAGGAGGTACTGGTCGGTGTGTGTGGGCTTCTGGGAAACTTCAATGTTGAGGTTTCCATTTTTCTCAATACGCACGGCACAGTCCAGGAATGGCAAACAGTTATCTTTGTGTCTTCCCTGGTGAACTTTATGTTTTTATCCACAGAGTTAATGTGAGCAGTGAAGGATTCTACTTCTTGGGTTTTGATTTTGACCCAGATGTCATTAACATATCTGTACCAGTGGCTAGGTACTGTGCCTTTAAAAGAGCCAAGAGCCTTTGTTTCCACTTCCTCCATGTAAAGGTTGGTTACAATAGGTGACACCGGGGAGCCCATGGCACATCCATGTTTTTGTCTGTAAAAACCCTTGTTGTGTTTAAAATATGTGGTTGGTGACCCTCATTCAGTCTGAAGTTACATTTTGTACAAAGATAGCCATGGTGTTATACTTTAGTAAGTTTAATTGCTTTCATGAATATTTTAAATATTCTAAATATTTTGTGTTGTGGCATCAAAAAAAAAGGATAAGCCTATCATAAAGATTTAAAAAGATGCAAATGAAGAGTTTATAAAGACTTAATTTCATATGTCGTTTCTTACCTGTCTTCAAATACAGTCTTGTGAAACAGAAAACTCCTCTTTCGGTTCATGTTTTATGATGTTCCCTCTCATGCATGTGAGAGTAAACACCGGGATACAAGTGTAAAGCACCATTTAAGTTGTAGTGAGAATTGCAGTACAACCTCACGGGTGAGTAACTGGTAGCACCCCTTGGGCAGTCCTCCCTGCAGGTTGCCTCCCCAAGTGGCCTATCTTTAACTGTATTAATTAGTTATTTTGTTGAACTGCTATTTTAACCTTTGTGCACAACACTTAAGAGGATAATTAGCAGGCATGAGTCACCAACTAAATGCACTTGATCATCATTATGCCAATGATTAAAGATATCAGCACTGATTTTAGAGAAGCATTTGATGCTGCCCATCAATCTGGGAAGGGTCATTAAGACAACTGCCAATTGTCTTGGGAGTGGATGTCATAGCAATTCACCCCAAGGCCAGACTGCGCAACTAAACTAAAAAACTAATATACTAAAAATTATTTCTTAAAAAATAAAAAATTCTCAGACTCAGCATTTTAAATGTTAAAGTTTATGACTGCACAGCACCACGTTTGGAAAAAAACAAAACACAGCATATCAGCACAAACACCTCAAACCACTGTCATCTGGTGGAGGGGTAATGATTTGTGGAGATGCTAAGAGCAGAGGCTCCAGTCATCCATTCACTCCAATAATAACCCGGTCATGGTGAAACATGACGCTGCAAGCTACAATCTGATTGGAGAACTGAGGACCCTCTGCCCAGAAGTGTTTTTCTCGCTATTTTAAGGATTTCTTTTAATGACATCGTCAACATTTCTCAAAATTTCTCAACACAAACATATCAGAGTATCACTGATAATTCAACAATAAAGTAGCTTCATGTTGTGGCCATCACATAGTGTTTTCCAAACTGATTCAGGATCTGAAAGTGAACAAATTTAATGTACATAATGCTTTGTTAGGTTTATTATTTTCATTTCACACATAAAACACATTTATAGATTCAATCACTACTCCCATCAGTTGTGGACACTCTGAGCTCCAACCATCAGACCAATTAATGCTAAATGTGCACCCATTGTGTGCCGGGCGGCACACAATGGGTAGCAAGGTGGGCGCAAGGTGGTTGGTGCCGAACCGAATGGTGGACACCAGAGGTGAAGGGAGCCACCAGGCTGAAGAAGGAGTCCTATCAGGTTTGGTTAGTCTGTGGGCTTCTTGCTATTTAATGTTAAACACCATGTGAGGCTATTTTGCAACATACAACTCCTTTAGTGTTTGTAATAGATTTCATTCATCATCAGCATGATGGCACGGTGGTTAGCACTGTTGTCTCACAGCAAGAAGGTCCTGAGTTCAATTGTACCATCAGGCCTTCCAGGGTCTTTCTGTGTGGAGTTTGCATGTTCTCCCCATGTTTGTGTGGGTACTCCGGCTTCCTACCACATTCCAAAGACATGCACTTAGTGAGGATAGGTTAATTGGAAACTCTAAATTGCCCATAGGTGTGAATGGTTGTCTGTGTATATGTGTTAGCCTTGCAACAGACTGGCGACCTATCCAGGGTGTACCCTGCCTCTCGCCCCAAGACAGCTGGGATAGGCTCCCGTGACCCCCGTGACCCTGAAAAGGATAAGCGGAAGCGAATGGATGGATGGATGGATTATCAGTGATACTTATGTTTGTGTTGAGAAATATTGACGATGTCATTAAAAGAAATCCTTAAAATAGTGAGAAAAACATTTCTGGGCAGACGGTCCTCGGTTCTCCAATAAGATTGTAGCTCATGTTTCAACGTAACTGGGTTATTATTGGAGTGAATGGATGGCTGGACCCTCTGCTCTAAGTGTCTTTTACCCCCGCAAGCCTATTTTTGTTAGAGTCAATTGAGAACCCAGAGCGTTTCATACAGATGTTGGAAGGGTACATTTTGCATCAGTACGAGATGTCTAGGGACGTGACAAATCGTCTGTATTTTATGCATTGGGAATGAGAACGGAGTACTGTCATTCAGGTGAAGGCTCGAGTACCTGTAGCTGTCAGCTGTTTCCACCTCTTCACCCATTATGTTAATTGGCCTAGCCCAGTGTTTTTCCTCTGGAAGTCAACTACTATCTCTTTTGTCTTGCTGACATTCAGACTAAGGTGATGTTTTTCTCGGCCATTTCCTCATCAGCTCCCTACACCCTTCTCGCTGTAGAATATCAAAATATTCTGGAGTCAAATGTGAGGCCATCTGTCTATCAGCTAAAACTTGGTCCAAACTGACTCATGCAGCAGGCCCAATTTCCCAAGCACACCAGCAGCTGTGCAACAGAATGGGTAAAAAAGGAAAGAAGTACAGTATTGTAATGGCCCAGTTAAAGTAAGACCTCAACTGGATTGAAATGCTGTGCCTGAGAGAGACGCTAGGAACCAGGGGAGGCACAGAAACAGAACACAAACCTAGAAACCAGGAACTGTAAATATAATACAAACTGAAAACAATAATTCAAACAGTATAACTTAAACCAAAAAACTCAAACACTGGGTCACTGACCCAGTACCATGACAATATTAAATATATATTTTTCAATTTATAATTTCATAATCTCTAGTTGGAAGTTGAGGTGTATAACTTTCAATTTGTATCTTACATTTATATGAACAATACTGTAAAAAACTGTCTGCAACATCTTAAATACCTGTTGGCTATTTTAGTTATTATTTATAATACATGGTGTAGTCGACCACATTATGGATGTCTGTAATATGACAGTACTCATCAGACAGGATGGGAATTTCTGCACACTGCAGCCTGTCAGCAGCTGCAGCAAATACAAAAGAACATTGGGGATAATAGAGACTTTGCACATGGTCCCAGAAGAGGCACAGCCAGCGGGCAGAGCCACAGGCTGCACATACAGGTTGACTATGGCAGCTGAGCTTGAGCAGCCTGATGTCATTCACATGTGCCAAACTGTCACAGAAGGCTTGTTGGATTATATGGAAAACACTAACAAACTGCTCATTACCCTTAGTGGCTCCACTATGATGATCCCCCATATACATCTCCATGCAATTGACAGACAAAGAAGCTGATAAAAATAGATTTTGATTTTCTGTTCATTTTTCCCATCAGTTGCATCAGTTCTCATTGACCAGGGAGCAACCACAGAAGACGCTTGATTGGGGCTGGGAGTAGGGCTCACACTCTTACCCATCAACATCATCTGTGGACACAGAAATAGCAATTAGTTTGTTGCAATATACAAACATGCACAATGCACGAAATACAGCATGCACTTGCAAGCAACCCCAAGTAGAAAAATGAAAACCAGAAATTTCATGACTGAAATATTATCCTTTTACTTCACCTCAGTCTCTATCCTGTGATAGCCAGTCAACCAAAACACACAAATTGATAGTGAGGTATAAACCAGATGCGGGTGGTCCATTCCAGACTTGTAAGTCTTCTAAATCTAACCCTGTACGGCTGGATTGTTCACATAACACCTTTACTCAAGTCCAAGTTCAGAACTCAACCATAAAAGAAATAGCAGCAATAAGAAATCAAATATTGGACAACGTAAACTATTCTTATAGCAAAAATGACTGCAGCATAATGAATGTAATGGCTCAAATTAATCAGATCCATTCAGAAACCTCCGCTTTACTTCAGGTTTGATAATCACTGTATCAGTAATACAGAGGTTTGCTGCTGATTTCTAACTGCTGTGTGACAATTAACAGTCCTGCAATTATCTACATTACAATTACTGTTAGATTTAAAGAGTCCTGCATACTAAATGCTAATCTAATCCTCTGACTATTTATTAGAGGTCTTACATTTTTGTCCTTGTCAATGTAAAAGCTAATAAAAAAAAGTCATTAATATTTATCATGACTAATTCCAGCTGTTAATTTTTTTTAAAGTACATATACTTCAACCTTACTAAGATCCTGACAGCATATAAACATCAATTAATGATCTATAATGCCCCAAAAATTGCGTGCATAAGCACATAAAGGGATGCTTTAAATGTTTATGGAGTTATACAAAACAAAAAAGGAAAATCAAAAGAAAATCTTCTCCCAGAAAAAGATTTTCGTCTACATTATTGTGTGCTGTAGACCAACTAATGGTAAAAACAAACCAAAAAAAAACAAAACTGTCAAGTTGAATCAGTGTAATGCATTTT
>VOQK01008347.1:11705-22324 GCA_015052645.1 Benitochromis conjunctus | reverse complement strand
AGTATTTTTCAGTTCAGGAGTGTGAGATACTGCCACCTGTGGTCATTTGTGGAGGACTGCAGTTGTTGAAATCTTCCCACCTGTATGAGGTATGAACATACCTATTAACGTTAACAAGGCTAATTGATAGGGCCATTATTGTTATTTTCTACAAATTCACGAAGACATTTAAAAGCATTGCAGAGTTAATAGTTTTAACAGTATAGTATCTTCTTCCACTGTGTGTGACACACCAAGCCTGCCACCACAGCCGTGAACATCACACCTGTCAGGAGGCTTCATGGTGGCTAGACCTGATCTGGAAGGGACACTTTGTTGCCATTTTCAGCAATAGTTCTCCAGGCTTTCTGAAGCTCCTACAAAGTTTCAGTTTGGACATTGGCTGCTTTTTCACTCTACTTTAGTCTAGTTCGTGTACCTGGCATTTTGACAGGAATGTTTTTTTTTCCCTCTCTTAAGCCACTTAACACTGACGAACCAGTGTTGTGCCTGCATGTAACTTTAGGGACTTTTTTATCATCACAACAACACAGCATTTGTTCCTGTTTCTTTAGTTGAATCTATGAAAAATTCCAAGGATAACTAATGTAATAACATTACTGTGATCAATTTGGCAAGTTGTGTGTTGACATATAAATATTGAGTTCACACACTTTTCAATGAACGTGTTCAGTGTACCTCAAAGTGGTATACTTTAAAAAGTTTGTAGAAGTTGTGAGGTTTTAATCTTGATGAACTGAATCATCACTCATGCATCTCTTCTCAGTTTTGTTTTAACTGCAGAAAGCCTGGTCATGGGTTGGCAGACTGTCCAGAGGCTGACAGAGATGAGGAGATGGGCCGAGACATCTGCTTCCGCTGTGGCTCCACTGAACATGAAATCTACAAATGCAAAGCTAAAGTGGACCCTGCTCTGGGTGAGGAACACACACAGAGACTAACACCTGAACAGCTGTATCAGATTTGCCTGTAACACTGTTGTAACCATGCTGCTTCTCTCAGGTGAATACCCATATGCAAAGTGCTTTATCTGTGGTCAGACTGGACACCTGTCACGGTCCTGCCCCGATAATCCCAAAGGACTTTATGCACAAGGTACAAAGCCAGATACTCATGACATCATGTCTTCAGTACGCTAGTTCACACTCACATGAAAGTGGATAGCTGGTTCCATGTCTGCAGTTTACTCAGTCTTTAAGCTACAACGGCAGGAAGTCTGACACAACTGCATCTGCATCTTGTGTTTTTAACATGCTGAAATCTAAAGTGCAGCTGCTGATTTGTTTGCAGGAGGTTGTTGTCATATTTGTGGCTCAGTGGAACATTTTCAGAAGGACTGTCCAGAGCACCAGACTCCAAGTGAGTACCTTTGGAATTAAAAGTTTGCTTTTGGGATTTCAGTGCACCTGAAAAATGATCCATTTTAGATTATTTTCTTAGCAAGTTTGCAAAATCACACAGAAGTCGTATTAATGAAAGAACATCTTTGGCTCAGGAAGCAGAAAATGTAAAGGTTTGTTGTAGGTCTATAACAGATGTGTTTCTAGCCTACTGTGCTGTGGTGGGTAGCTAGAAATAATGGGAAAGGATTTAGGCAGGACATAGCTGCTGTTTCTTTTCCTTATTTCCTCTTGTCCTTATTCTTTCCCTCTTCATATGATTCCAGATAATCACGTGACAGTGGGCTGGTTGTCCAACAATATGAGTGCAGACCATGAGGAAGTGCACGTTCCAGTAAAGAAAGCTAAACCCAAGCAGACTAAAGTGGTGAAGTTCTAATCAGAGAACTGAGTAGTGCTAATGTGTATCCCTCATTGTACTCCTCTGACCCACCTCAGCTTCTGGACTTCATAAATGGACAGATTACCCACTAACAGGCAATAAAGTCTTGTATACCATTGTATATGAATGAGATCTTTTTAATAAAAAGTTTTTCACAGCTACTTTTGATCTGCTGTAGTTAAGAATTCTTGTTGCAGGAAGTAGTCATGAGTAGACTCAGACTGAGCCCCCTGCAATTTCCTTCAGCGTATGGATCGCCCACTCAAACAGTGGATTGTAAATTAAACAATCAGGATGTGATCGAAGGAAATTTTTATTTCACCAAGAAATTTTGACAGTCATCCACTTGGGTTATCTTCTTTGGTGGCTATAAAACAGCTTGTCATTCAGTTGTCCAATTACTTTTGAGCCGCTGAAAATGACGGTGTATAAAAATGGCTCTCTAAAACGGCTTGTGCAATTACCTTTGTTATTAAAGCTTTAAAGAAAAAGTATTTGAATTAAAATGGAGATGGTGGCGTACAGGGCAAAATAACAAGAAGTTATCATTGTTTAAAAAGTTAAGGGCTGTATGTGTGGATGTGGACTTTCACTTGCTGCACAATCAGCACGTGTGTGGTTGTGACGCTTTGTGGAGCTGTAATGTGGAAGCACGGCCACTCAGAGGCAGTACTAAGTCTTTCTGAGCTTCTCTTCTGCAGCAGTTAATTTTTGGCATGCAAAACGTAGAGAACTTTATATATATATGTGTATATATATATATATATATACACACACACACACACACACACACACACACACGTAGCTGGAATTCACCCAGAGACAATCAGTAGGCTACAGGCCTCCCTCTAAAAAATTGTGTCACAGATTGTCACAGCGCTGAAAGTCCTGTTTTTATGTTTTGCATAAAAATCTGGTACAGTGTAAACAACCAACATCTTTTTCTCTTTAAGGGATGTTTTAAAGCTGCAAAGAAAATTTCCTTCTCATAGGCATAAGGGAATAATGTGATAATATTGCAGTGTGTTTCCAGTTTTCGCAGCTTACCAGGGGGCTTATATGACTAATCAATAAGAATGTCAGCAGTCAGACTTGATAACAAACTAAACCTCAAGCATAATACGCTGGCAGCTACAGAGAGGAGGCTCACAGCCTCACAGGAAGCCTAAGGAACAACAGATCATTTTTTTGGAGTTTACCCAAATGTTCATGCCAGACTTTTTCTTTCAAGATGAAGATAAATCTTTGTTTTCAGTGCAACAGCAAGGAGCTGTGTTGCACTAAAAACTTCCCCCTGAGAGCACGAAGAAAAGATCTTACATCACCGGTGATGCAAAAGGTTTCTTGGAAATTCAATGCAGTCCTCAGCAGACAAGACTGCTTTAGTTGATGAGGAAAATAGTGGCTATCAATGCTGACCTGGTGTAGTGCTGGCTTACAAAGATCTTTCTTCTCGAGTTTAGTTATATCAAAAAGAAAAGGCTTTACATATCAGAACATAATACTCATCTGGTCCTTAGCAGGTCTTAATCACAGATGCAGTCTGGGATGAATAACATGATTTATTCAAGAAAACTTGAGCTAAGATAAAGAAGAAGTGTGTGAAAAACCAAATACAACCTTACTGCTTTCATATGAATTAAGAGGGGAGGTAGCAGCCAGGTGCTGCCAATTAAATTAATGTGATTATCTGAATCTCAGTAAGTGTGAACAGCTCCATAATCGCTGAATTTTTGACAGTTTGCTGCTCTGGAGCGTTCAGGTTCAAATTTATTTATATAGCACCAAATCACAACAACAGTTGCCTCAAAGTGCTTTATATTGTAAGGTAAAGACCCTAGAATAATACAGAGAAAACCCCAACAATCATATGACCCCTATGAGCAAGAGCTTTGATCACCGTGGAAAGGAAAAACTCCCTTTTAATCGGAAAACCACCAGGGTCAAGTAGGGGCAGCCATCTGCCACAACCAGTTTGGGGTGCAATGGGGACCTATACTGGTCCAGCCCTAACTATATGCTTTATCAAAAAGGAAAGTTTTTAAACCCAATCTTAAAAGTAGAGATAGTGTTTGTCTCCTGAATTCACACTAGAAGCTGGTTCCACAGAAGAGTGGCCTGAAAGCTGAATGCTCGGCCTCCCATTTGACTTTTAAATATTCTAAGAACCACAAGTAAGCCGACAGTCTGAGAGCGAAGTGCTCTATTTGGTTGATATGGTAGTATGACGTCTTAAATCCCCTTAGCCTCCATTAGTACCTATTTGGGTTGACTCATCACAGATTTGCAGAGCTGCATCTGAACAAAACATTAAAAAACCAAAGTGGAGATATTTGTGCATAATAACAGCAGCACGTTTGGAGAAAACCAAATGGCACAAACTGTGAGCACGGTGGTGAAGCGAAGATGTCACTAAGTGGAGCATGAACTGCTCTGTATACCAAAGTTTTCTAGAGTCAAATGTGAGGCCCATCTGTCTGACAGCTAAACCCTGGATGAAATTGGGTCATCAACAGGGCAATAATCCCAAGCACAGCAGCTAATCTACAACAGAATAAGTGAAAAAAGAAAGAACCAGTGCTGCAGTGGTGCAGTCAAAGTCCACACCTCAACACGCCTGAAATGCTGCGATGGGACCTTCATTGAGCTGTGTATGAACAAATGCCCACAAACTTCAATGAAATTAAACAACACACTTACATTAAGTAGTGGAGCACACTGATGGCATCGACTCGTCCCCGTGCAATTCAGTTTACTTCAATATTATTTAAAAAGCGCCAAATGACAACAACAGTTGCCTCAAGTCGCTTTATGTTGTAAAGTAAAGACCCTACAGTAATACACCAAAGCACGGTTGAATTGTGGCTCGTGTCTAAGATAATGTAACCACAGTGTAAAGTTCATATGCATCAGTCAGTTGTAACTGATCACAATTGTATGTTAAACTGATTTAATGAATTTAGATCATAAAGTTATCTGTTTCTCCAGCTTCATCAGCCACATATCTGTTTTACCTGGATGTGTTGTGTTCCTCTTCTTTCTCTGTAGGATTGCTGCCATTTCTCTCACATATTCACAGCTATGGTTTTGGTTAAACCTGGATCATGCAGTCTGAGTTGGTCTCTCTCTGTGACAGTTAATAAATAATGGACTTTAATGCCTCTGTGGAACAGATTTGGCTGGTACTCCACATGTTGTTTATGTTAGGGTTAGGTTAACATCTTGGCTTCACTTCCCAAAGAGTTAATCAAAGAAACGTCTTACAGAGGAAGTGGGAACAAATGTATATTTGTTTTATATGCTTGCATCTTAATGAGAGTATATTTTTCACACAGTTGCTCATAGGAAGGACAGTTTCTGAAAATTCTGACACAGTAAATCATAGTAGAGTGAGTGGGGCAGAGTGGCTACGATCATAAGACCCCCCCCCAACACACACACAGTCTGCACACAGCTGGAGTCTTTCTCATGAAGGCAAAGTGAAACTGTAGCCAGACAGCTCCTGCACTGTGCCAGCTCGCAGCCCACAGAGGAGGATTACACAACTTACCAAAAAGTTTTCATCCACAGGAGAGTGTGCCTTATAACAAAAGCACAGAGGCTTCATTCTCTTATGTCTCCTGGTTTCAATTTCAGAGAAATTGAAATGGGGTCTTTCCTCCAACTATTGTTCTTGTGATGTTGAATTGCCCAACATCTCGCCTCAGTCCTGTTCTCCTCTGAGCATGAGTGCATGCATACATAAATCTTCAGAACCTTGAGGTCATATCCCTACCATGATCTTGGCACCATTAAAAGTAATCATACACTACTCTTTTCGATATATTAGCAACGTGACTGAAGCATAGATGGTACAAACAGCTATCAGATGCTAATGACTTTTTGTACATATTTTTTGTAGTTGTTTTGTGTTTCTTTGTTGTAGTGCTGTGATATTTTGCACTCTGTACTGTTTATGCATTTCTTTGCTGTTGTATTGTTCATTCTGTCTTTGTCTTTGTAGTTACTTGCTTTCTGCTTCTGTCTTATTTATTTTTTTCTGCCTCTGTTTTTTGAAAGTGCTGTCTAGAAGAAAAAAAAAGATTTCACTGCTGCCAATCGCCCGAAATGATAAAAACTGGACTTAACCATTACTCTGATTTGACTGTCCAATTTAAAATCACTGTCCAACTTAAAACAAAGGTCAGTAATAATAGGTTTAAAATATACTTCTAGGGATCCCAGCTCAATAGAAAAAAAGCAGTGGTCTTAAAATTGAGCCCTTGAGGATATAACAGAGAAACAGCAGATGATACACCTGGTAAAACGATAATATTAAATATATAATCTCTTATCCCAAAACACCCTCTTTGCCCAGGCACTGCACAAAATTTCTTCTGAGGTTGTATAGCAGAGGAATAATTGACCATGACTTGTCTCCTCTGTCTCCAGAGGGTTCTGGAGTAGTCAGCCGATGTGTTTGTTCAGTATTTAGCTCTGTAGCCAGGAGAATCTCCATTGTGTCTTGTAGAAGCTTCTTCACAAAATCCCTCCACTCCTTCAGGAATATTGTATACCATATTCTTAGTCTTCCTTTACGATCTCCCTTCTTGGTCAAGTATTTGATTTTCATGATATTTCATCATTTTTATCATCTCGTCTAACTATTCCATGTTTTGAACACAATCTTCCACATTTTCAGTTCGTATCTCTGCCTCAGCTGTTTCTTTGATTGATGTTAGTGAATCCTGATTGAACACCATTTAGCTGTTTTCTTTTAAACATTTTGTATCAATCCAGTTAAACTATCAGTTTCATTTACGTTCATTTTAGTTTCATTTTCCTTTACATTTGCCGTCTTGTGCCATCGGTTCTTTAGTGGTGCTTTTTTTCCCTTTCCTTTCTTCCTATTGTCACTCCTCTTATGACTTCAAATATTAACTAAGAGTTTTAAGAACAGCGGTTTAACATGATAAAATATGTAGGAGTGGTTACTTTACACTTTTAATTACTAAAACTATATAATCTTATAATTAACATAATAATTAGTAGATGACCTGCTTAACCTCCTGAGATACAGATGTCCCAAGTCTTAAAGACATATAGAACTGGATGACCTCTAATTTTCTAGTGTTTAATGGACACAATAAGCACAAATTTCTTCATAGTTAAATAATTAGTCCAGCCTAAATGTGTTTTTTATAAAAACCTGTCTTGTCTGGCAGCTTTTGCAATCAGTCACAATTTTGATCGGAATACAATGTTATGACAAACACATTTTGCTTTTCTAAGATGATCTTTATAATTTCTCTATAGGTTACTCTTGTTTGTGTGTATTGTTTATTTGTTTGTTTATTTATTTCTGTTATTTCATTTATTACAGTATATGTGTGGTATGGCAATGTCAAAGCTGACAGGCAAAAAATACAAAAACAGAAGAGGTGAGAAAACAGGAGAAAATATAATAAAATAAAAAGGTACCCAAGAACCGATTTGATTGTTGTCCTGTGCTCAACAGACACCTGTTGTGTCTGTAATGTTATATTTATGTCACACAATGACATGCAAATCAAGTTATAACTTTTATTTAATGTGTTTTTTCTGGATTTTTGGTTGATATTCTGTCTCTCTGCATTAAAATGAAGTTACCATAAATATTAGACACAGTGTTTCTTTGAACATGAGCAAATTTACAAATTAATCAGGGGATCAAATAATTATTTCTTCCACTCAGTCTAAATGTACAGTTACATAAATATTCAAGTAAATAAAGTAATTAGAAGTAAATAAAGTAATTTAATTTTAGATGATAGGGGTGGGAACATCTCTCAATAAAGGTCTTTTTTCCATATGTGCCATATGTGTTTTGGCATTAAGGTATCTTACAGGAAGAGAATGTAAATTTGGGACAAGACCAGACCAACATCAGTTTAAAAAGAAGCAAGAAGCAACTTTACCAGTTCTTTTGGTTTCCTTGTCAGAGAGGCTAAGGCAACAAGTGATTTGCCACATGTTGATGAAAGTGAAATGAAGACCTTACCACAAAACAGGGATTTAATTTGGGTAAGCAGTTATTCCAAGAATAATAGCATCTTTCACTGATGTGCTTTCTACTATATTAAAGCACACAGAAGTACACACAGAAGCACAGAAGCCCATAACAGCTGATTTTTTGGAGTTCTTGTTCATGTCTGTTTCCTTTTGTGCCTCCCTGTGTACGCTTTCATGTACTGTATCATGTATGTTCTGTCTCAATGTTTATTCATCTGTTTCCAGTTGTGTTTAAGGTCTCCACATTCACAGGCAGTGTTAGACTGGGATCTGCCTTCTAAGTGCTTTGCTGTTTTTCAGCAGTTTGAGCCTGTGACCTTTTCTGTCTTAAACGAAGTAATCAACCATTTAAGACCTTCTAATTCCCCTCAAGATATTCTTCCTTCTCGTCTTTTCAAGGAAGCTCTTCACGCTATTGGGTCTAGTATTTTACTTTTATTAAATGCTTCTTTGTCATCAGATTGTGTACCAGCTGGTTTTAAGCATACTGTTGTGCAACCCATTATTTAAAAGAAAAATCGTGATCCAAATGTTCTTTCTAACTACAGGTCAATTTCTAAACTCTTCTTTACTTTCAAAATGTTGGAAAAAGTTGTTTTTAAGCAACTTCAGACCTTTTTAGACACTCATGGCATTTGTGAAGAGTTCCAGTCTGGTTTTAAATCTCATCACGGTACTGAGATGGCACTTTAAAGAGTTTTTAATGATCTCACTGTCGACTCAAATTGTTCTGCTGTTTTAGTACTTTTAGATTTGACTTCTGCCTTTTATCAAGACTTAAACACGTTGATGGTCTTAAAGGCACAGTTTTATCATTGTTTAAATCGTACCTGTCTGAGAGGTCTTTTTCTGTTGCTAGTGGGAAATACTCATTTTCCTCTGCCTTATTTGTTGTGGTGTGCCACAAGGGTCTGTTTTGGGTCCAACTCTGTTCTCTTTATACATGCTGCCTTTGGGATCTATTTTCAGGAAATACAACATTCCCTTTCACTGTTATGCTGATGACATCCAAATTTACTCGCTCTTGAAACTGCCAGGGTTCCAGTGTTTTCAGTTTGTTCATGTTCTCTGTTTATTTTCCACATGTTCGTGTTTCCTGTTTTATTGTGTTAGTCACCCGTCTCCGTGCATTATGTTTCGTTCTACTTCCTGTGTGTTATTAGTCACATTCAGTTCACTATCTATCTATCTATCTATCTATCTATCTATCTATCTATCTATCTATCTATCTATCTATCTATCTATCTATCTATCTATCGGCCCTGAGATGATTTAAAGCTAAAGCACAAGTTGCCATCAAGTGCAGGATTTATCAAGGAAATGCTCATGGCAGCAGGCAAGACCCCAGTTTCAGGCAAACATCTTTGTGCAAAGATGACCCTAAGACAATCCTTATTTAATGATGATAAAGTCATAAGAATATTCATAGAGACAGATTATTTCTTTTTTGTTTTTTAAATATGCAATGACACATAAACTTTTAGACTTGAAAGAGGGTGTAGTTTCTTAACAGGACTGTATACTACTGTATCATCAATAGTGTAAAACTGACAGTGCTAAGGTGGAGGGTTCAAAACGGAAGTCAGAAAAATAATGACTGGCATAAGCTGCAGAGTTAAACTTGTTGACCTAGACTTACACATATACGTTTGGTATTTTTATTTTCTTGTTATTTGAAAAACACTTAACATACAGGGCAAAGATGTTAAACAAACATTAAATGTAAGTTTTGTGCTATATAGTAAATTTGAATACAAACGTATTTACTGTGAAAAAAAAATCTGTCACCTGTTTGGTTGCTGGTTGTCGCTGGATGATGACGCACATCCACCTTTCCGGCGCAACTTGTCAACAAATGAAAACAAAACAAATTGGCGGACGCATAAAGGTGCAGCTGAAGCGCTGAAGGTAGGACATAAAGAGATGTGCTGTTCTCATAAATATGTGAAGGAGCACTTCAATCTTCGTGCTCGTGTTTACAAACAACTCGTGTCTCACTCTGAGCTGAGCTAGCTAGCATCTGCTAGCTGCTTGTTCTTCTCATGTTAACGTACAGTGAAGTATTAATTTGTGTAAATCTCAAATTGCGGCCAGTCTTGGAAAAGCAAAGATCGCTGACGCTTTTCAATAGTAGAGACTGAGTTTTCTGCAAGAAGCCAGTTTGTTCTGATTCGGAAACAGAGGTCCAACTGTGAGAAGGAGCGCATTTCTTATAATCATTCATGGGATAGTTTTTTGAACATACTGATACTTACAGTGGACTGTGCGAAAACATTAAACGTACGGGGTTTTAGTACGTATGTTAGTTTAGCAAACGTTGCTGCTCAACACACTGGTTTGCTCTGTAACTAGAAATCCTGTTCAACAAAGTCCGAGTTTAAAAATAAATTCTTGAGTTCATCACCTGTGAGATGGGCAACTTTGAATTTTCTGTTCCAGAACAGCTGAACAGAGTAAATTTAATTAACTTGGGAGTATGTTCACCTTGAGTTAAGCGCCTGCGTAAAAGCCGTTGTCAGTGGAGCGCTATACATGGTATTTTATGAGGTCTGCTGTCATCATTTACTCCAATTTTCATTAAGCTAATTATTCAGCTGTAACCTGACAGGAGCAAAATGTGGGAGGACAACCTGAAGATCTGGAAAAAGAGATCAGACACAGTTACAGTCAGGGGAAAAAATTATTTAAACCTCTGCTGATTTTGTAAGTTTGCTCACTAACAAAGAAATAATCAGTCCATAATTTCAATGGTAGGTTTATTTAAACAGTAAGAGACAGAAAATAACAAAAAACAAAAAATGTGTGTG
>VOQK01008346.1:5716-17014 GCA_015052645.1 Benitochromis conjunctus | reverse complement strand
CGCACAGTTTTTGCAGAGGACATGTATTTATGGGCATGCTGCTTAAAGAATGTGGCCATCTGTGACCCCGGCACCCTCCAGATGTGGTCTGAGCTATCTGATCTCTGTTATCTTGTGTTGGCACCCACACTAACCAGTAACCTAAACCAGTAAGCCAAAAAAGAAAAAAAAGCAGATAACTAATGTAGGAGTGCAAAAAAGTGTATTTAACTTAGTGGCCAAATGACACTGGCTCCACAAACAAGACTCCTATGTTTAAATAACCAGCTTTCAGACCATTAAGAAGCACATTTACAGCCTCATGCAAAAAAATAAAAGGTTTCCCCACCTTATGTCAACTCATAGGAGTCTAGTCTTTTTTGCAACATCCTCATGGGTACTGGAGTTCGATAGGCATCCAGACACAGGCGGTTCTAGCTGATATCTCTGCTAGGCCTCACATTCACTGACTGGAGTCACTGAGCTCGACCCCTCCACTGTGTTTGTGCTGTTGGTGCCATTTGGTGTATTTTTATTGAATTATCTGACAAATATTACAGCTCACTTGTGCTTACAGTATTTTATCACTTAGTTACAATTATTTAGCTGATATCTAGATTGTACAGTACAGTTTACGGGCACAGATTGATAGCCATGCCTTAGCTGATAGCTTAGCACTCTGCCCTTACATCTAAATATGGTCACTTCTAGCTCTACAGGGAAGGCCAAAATTCTAATGTGGAGGCTGTAAAAAGCATATTCCAAAACCATGGTGCTCCATCCATCAGCTTAACCTCTTAGTAAACCCTCAAATCTCTAAATAGAAATTTGTTAACGTTTGTCTCGAAGGAGTGCGCAAATAGACAATATATCCCACCTGCCTGCTAACAGATGATGTGCATTGTGTGGGTGTAAATCAAATTTATTCTTCATCTTTCATGTTTCACTGCTTGCCCCCCCCCCATCGGCTCCTATTCACATGATCAGCCTGGGACCTCGGATATGTTGGGTGGACGGGCAAGTAGGCCAGGAGATTTCAGCTGAGGCTCATCTCAGATTCAGTCCTGCTGTTCTCAACAAGAAGAAAATATCTCACAGTCAGTCTCATGTGTTGATTGAGCTACTCTCTCTCTGATTTGCCCCTTGCACCGGAAAAGCTGGAAGCATTGATTTCATTAGACACAGGAGTGTGGGGCTTTCTGTTTGCCTTAGCTGCATTCCTCACATACCAGAGCCCCCCCCCGCCTGTTCTCTGCTCTCTCCGCCCGGCTGACCAGCTTTACCCTAAAACTCTGACTGTTGCTTCTGTGATTGGTGTAATCAATGCCTGTACCAAGACCACATGCGCTAACTTTAGTTTTTACTGCATTGTGTGTCAGTACTTAGATCTATAAGGACAGACTGTCTGGTGGCTTGAGCAACAAAGATGACCTAAATATCAGCACGTCTGCTCTGGTGCCCTTTTTTCATGAATCATAAACGGTTTGTTTGTTGGAGGTGCTCGCTCGCTGTTCTGTTTTCTCAGTCGCTTCCAGGTTTCCAGTTTTGGTCGGTGTGAATTCAGATGCGTAATGACTTGACTGCTTCCTCTAATAAGTGACATGTGGAGGGGAATTCATGGAAGTGGAGCAGAGCAGGTCTCATAATTTGGTGTCACTGTGTATTCCGTGGTAAATCTAAAAAAAATGCCATAGTGGACATCTATTTTTTAACACAACTCGCACTGCTTGAGTTCTCTTTCCAAACACTACAGGACACCCAAGAGTGGACGCTACAGGTCAGGCTCCGGGTTTTCAAGGGGCCCACTTGACCCAGTTTATATGTCTCTTCTCAGAACCATCCTGAGTTTATTTAATCACTCCGTGAGGATAAACCAGCATGTCTCAGCCCCCAGGTTTGTGTCTATATAGCAGGCACTTCCCTTCTCTTTGTGTGTAGCGCAACATCACATTTCCCTGGGATATCCTCCATGAGACTAAAACAATACCACATCTTAGTGGAAGGTGGGGGAGGTTTTTGCATGACTTTTCTCTCTCTGTGCTCACTTTGCTTCGTAATCCTGTGGTACTGCTTTCCCCTCTTTTTTTTTTTACTTTTAATTAAAATGCCATTTAACTGATAAATAGGTATACTGTAAACGGTATTATGTGATTCCCCCCTCCACCCACACCCACACACAATAACGGACACAAGCAAGCAAACACACAGCTGTGCTGGATGAATCACCACTGACAGATATACAACCGTGTGGTTTGTGGTGATGCCAGCAATCTAAAATATGACCGTCTTTCCCAGATTGCAGCTGATTAGGAACAGGAGAACTGCCAATTCCAATGTTCTGCTACATTTACTCAATTAACCGTTTATGTGCACAAACAAGGAGATACATATAGGATTTCTCAGTGGTGGTTAAATTTATTTACATCTTTACTTGAGAAAAAGTAAATACTCCAGAGTCAAAAAACCTTTCATTGCAAGTTTGAGTTTAGTTAAAGGGGAAGTCTGTTTACAGCTTTTGGTCCAGCTGTGTCTCCATCATTTGGCTCTGACCGCAAGACTGCGAGTTTGGCAATAAAGTAATTTGGTGGTGTGAAGTTAGAAATAAAAAAAAAAGCTTATCAGACTTCTTTCACTGCCCTTTTAGCCATGCCTGAAGTTTGTGGGTTAAAGCTACCTGACAGCTAGAGGTTGAAATGCATTGTTGGAAATGTAGGCAGCGTGCCTCTTAATGAAGAATAAAAAAATATATAATAGCTTCCAAATGTTTAACTTAGTCAGCTTGGACATGAAGGGCTATTAAACCTGCTAAATTGCTAGTACAAAGTCTGTTTGATGTGGGATTGCACTGATTTCCACTGATGTAAGAATAGCCCAAGTAATAGTGCTGTTTTCACAGCGAGTGAGTGGTCGTCTTGTTCCCTGCCTCTTGTAAACTCAATACAGTAAGATTACAAGAGGCAGGTATTTGACAAATTATCTCCTATTGTGTCCCAAATGTGTCCAGAACTTGCACATTCATGTATCAGACTGGCTTTTAAAATGCTATATAATGTATTTAATTAAAGTCCAAAAGCATCACAAATACTTTAATCCTTAAAGTACCAAAAGTGAATTTAGGCATATAAATTGCTTTGTGTTGTTGTTTTTATTTCAGTTATTGCCTTCTATCATTACTGCAACATCTGCATGCAATTTGTTGTAAATGTCCCACCTTATGTTTGTGTAACTGTATATGTCAGAACATATGTCATGATGAGGCTTTCAGCTCTAGTTTGCTGATTTGGAGGACCCAAATGAATGTGTGTGTGTGTGTGTGTGTGTATGTGTGTGTGCGTGCGTGCGTGTGTGTGTGTGTGTGTGTTTGGGTGAAGGGTTTATAGTTTAACCGTGTGCTCATCTTTCAGGAGTGGCTGCACAGGAATGTAACTGTCTCTGAAGTGCTCCAAATCGTTCACCGTGGATCAAAGTAAAGCCACAGCTGGTGCCGGCTTAGAAAGAGTCCAGCTGTGGAAGAATGGTCCCCAGTTTTCAGTAGTGCCGCGGTAATGTGTGCATGCCAGAGTCAGATGAAGCAAGTATTAGTGTCCTTTGTTCTTATTTACGGGATTCAAGGATTCAGTGACTGTAACAGTGATGGCAGTTTGATTTCTATTTTAATTTTGAGTAAAGTGTCCTGAAAATGAACTGACACCAACCCTCCTGTGTGTGTGCGTGCCATTCACTCACATCTGCAGCTTTCTTCTCAGACAGTTCCAGTTTCTCCTGAGCATCTTTCAGGCCCTCAGAGAATTTGTCCAGTTCATCCTCCGTCTGCTTCATCTTCTTCTGCAGATCCAGTAACTCCTCCTCCAGCTAAAACAAGGGACACAGTAAGTGTTGTAGGAAGTTCTACTTTATTACTTTTCTGCAGGACTTTTTCTTTTCACTCAGTTTAGCATGAAAACCCTAGCTGAACTTCTATTCTATTCTATTCTATTCTATTCTGGTCTGGTCTGTTGCATTTTCTTATATTCTGTTCTATTGTAGTCTTGTCTGGTCTGGTCTATTCGAGTCTGTTCCATTCTTGGATTTGGTATTCTATTCTATTCTATTCTATTCGATGTAGTCTGGTCTGGTTTGTTGCATTCTCTTGTGTTCTGTTCCATTCCAGTCTGATCTGCTCAGTTCTAGTCTCTGTTCTGTTCTTTTCTGGGATTTGGTATTCTATTCTATTTTATTCTATTTTGGTGTATTCTATTCTATTTTATTCTATTCTGATGAAATCTGGTGTGGTTGGTTCTATTCTATTCTATTTTGGTGTAGTCTGATGTAGTCTGGTGTGGTCAGTTCTATTCTATTCTATTCTATTAATTCACATTTGTCTGAGCACTGAGACCGTCAGGTTTGTTCTCACAGATGAATGAACCATTACAAAGATAAAATGATGAAACTTTTATCGAGTTAACAACTGCTGAGCAAAATGATGTTTGAAAAGAAACCAAGTTAAGCAACTGATAAAGCAGCGGTGGCTAATTTGCAAGCATGACTGTGTTTATGATGTTTGGAGAACATTTATTTCAGTGGCATCACCCTCTCATGACAAGAACTCTGGTATGCAGTCTAATCTCTTTTCTCTTTCTCCCTTTCCTTCTCTCTCTCTGTCTCTGTCTCTCTCTCTCTCTCTCTCTCTCAGGGTTAGCTGTTCCCCCTAATCAGTGTTCCCCTCTGAGTCCATGAAGTACATCTGATAACCCTGCTGTGTCCCACACTGCATTTCTTTTCTGGGCTCTAAAAATACAGCTATTATCAGCGAGAACACACAGATGCCTGGAACCATAGGCTGAGTCTGTGTGAGTGCGCACGCGTGCATGTGTGTGCGTGCACGCATGCACGTGTGTATATGCATGTCCATTTGCATGCTTATTAAGTGTCACATAGTGTCCATAATGGCCGTTCTTTACAATAGATCCTCTTTATAAAGCAGTTGAGGTGGACTTGTTTTCTTTCCCCAAAGACCAAATCCTGATCCTGGGTGGTCTCATCACTTGTGCACCGCTGGTACTGACCAGTTCAAGTGAAGAGAAGTTTAAACGACTGTTTTCTGATTCAGCTCCTGCACGTCTCTTTTAGTACAACTTTGTTGAAAGAATAAAAAGTAACGGATAAAAACCGAACGCCATGATTTGCACCTCATTTGATCCAAAGTCAGCACTTTAAGGATAACTTCCAAACTTTCCTGGACCTGTGGTTGGATCATCTGCACTATGAGGCATTCCTCAGAAAAGAAAAAGAAAAAAGAACTTAAACTATTTCCTAAAATATTTCCCAGCAACGTAAACCAGTAAATTAACTGTGAGGAATGTAGAATAAATAAATGTAAGAACTGTTTACACACCGTGTCCTTGTAGGTATGTCTGGTATGGTTTGAATGTAGTGATTAGTTTAAGAGCTGGATAAAAAGAAAAGTCTTCAGAGTAAAGCACACGCACCATCTTACTGGGTGTGGACATTTCTTTTTTGATGAAAAACTGTTTTGAAATATATTTTGCTTAAAGTTGCAACTAATCAGTAAATTTATAAATAAAATATAAAGTTAATCTATAGATTTTAGCTTAATATACAGGTCCAGTTGCATATTTCCAAAATCAGATCAGTATCCCTTCTTCTAAAGTCTTTTCTATGTGCACTGGAATCCCTTGTCATCCATCTCTTTCTTGCTCTGTGTTTCCCACCTGCTTGCATTTGTCCTCTGCTGCCTTCTTGTCTGTCTCTGCCTGCTCAGCCCGGTCGATGGCATTCTCCTTGTCCAGTTTCAGCATTTGCATCTTCTTCTTGATGGCCTCCATGGTGGCTGCTTGGCTGGATGTTCTCCCTCTGAGATGTTCAAATGCACCTTTAAAAGTTTGGGCTTTCGCTGAGATGTAGGAGATTCAGCCTTGCTTGCAGTGCAGGAGAAAGCTCGAGCTGAACAAAGCTGCAGAAAAAGCGAGAGAGGGAGAGACAGAAAAGGAGAGACAGATGGAAGGAGACAGAAAGAGCAGTAAACAGAGATGGAGAGTCAAGCCCTATAAGGATGGTTATTTAAACTTCAACAGAACCTGCCTCCAGTCTCCACTCACCACCCCTATCGCCATCCTCCTCCCATGTTTCCCCCTCCCTCCCTTCATCCATCACTTTTCTCCATCCTCTCACTCTCTGTCCATTCCTCTCTTCATTCAGCCACTCACCACTCTGCGTCCACTCCATCCTTACTCCCTGGCTATCGCTCTCTTAGACACACACTCCACCCTATCAAACCACCCATCCAAGCTCTCTCTCAGGAATGGTCTGGCTGCTCCACTCTTCAGCCGTGGCTGATCTCCTTATTTGGGTTGCTATGTTTTCACAAAGAGACGGAGATCAGACGCACAGGTCCTGTTTCCACATTTAACTCCCTGTCAATGGCTACAAGTCCTGCTGGCACACAGCATCTCGTACTCAAAGCCTTAAAGAGTGTGTATATAAGACAAACAGAGATAGATGGGCAAAGTAGAAGGAGACCGATTTAGGTGTAAAGGAGACAGAGGAAAGGAAGTTTCCATGATGTGATCACTCTATTGTGACTTTTAAGCCACTTGAAGTAAAGGTGTTGGCTTTTCCCAATTCATTATTATATCAAGAAGACTAAAACAGAATAGAGGCATTGATGCGGTCTGAAAGAAAATATAAAGGAAACATTTATGGAATAAAGACGTAAAGATACTTTTTCCAGGGATTAGTCTGTGCCACAGTAGTAGAGGGCAGTTTGATGATACAACCTTCACATATTGCCTTGGTCAGAGTATCATAAAGCTGTTTTGGTTTTATAACTCTATGATAATTTCCCTACTGCACTTTTTCCAGTGTGATCATCTGTGTGAAGATGGGTTACAACATGCTTTCTGAAACTTGAGCTCTGCATTCTGTGTACCCGATACTTTAGTTTGATGACTGAGGGATGAAATCAGACTGAGAGATTTTGCAAACAATGAAGACCAGTGTCCACATTCGACCTACAGGGAGAGAGACATATGCAGAAAGATGGATGGCTCTGAAAAGAAAAGACCTGTATGAGTTTGTATTTGCATGGACACATACACATATATTACCCAGGACTGGCTGGCTAATGTTAAACTAGTGGTTCACTAAGACTATAGACTTCCATAGGTGCTTAGACTGTATCAAAAATCAGATATTTGGCAATTTTCTCCAACTTAATGAAGATAAGTTTGTGTTTGTGCCCTCAACAGATTTGTGATAATGCAAACTCTTGGTCCTCCTTGGCACTTTGGTGAAATCTTCTATCTATCATGGGTTCATTTTTGAGTCAACCTTCCCCTTGGAGGCACAGGTTGACCTGCTCCTGCTTTTATCACTGCCAAGTGTTAGGGTACCTGGGTCATTGACCCAGTATTTTGAGTTTTGTACTTTTATTTGTTTTCTCATCTGTGAGGATTTTGGTTTCTGTTTTGCATTTCTATTTCTCCAGTTCTTCTTGGTTTGTGATTTTGTAGTTAAGTTTTGGTTTCCATACTCCCTCTGTTCTGTGTCTCTGTGCCTGCCCTGGTCCTACGTCTCTGTGTTCCCTCTGTTGCAGTGTCGGTGATGTCATAGTGAGGCTGGCTCCAAGGGCAATGAGTCCATCTATGCTCCTGTGTTAAAATGGCAAAAAAGTAGCAATATATATATACAGTCAAGCCCATAATTATTCATACCCCTGGCAAATTTTGAATTAAAGTTACTTTAATTGGAATACACTCTGAGCTCCCAAAATGTCTGACCAGTCGTCACATTGAAAGAGTGTTGCTGTCCACGCTCAGGTGCGGCTTTGATCAGTTACAAAACAACTGGAAACCAAGTCTGAAGTGAACCATTGGGTGACAGTGCACTGGAAACAAACATACACAGAGGCATTTTATAAAATTCACTGCTTCATGTGAAACAACTAACATAAAATTTCCTCTGCAGACCTTTTGAACTTTAAAAAAAAGTTTCAAAGGATCTGCTTTTATTTATTTATTTTTTAATCCTTGAAGCTTTAAGTATAAAAGGTTAGGATAATGTAAATGTCCAATTCCTAAAATAATTTTTATTAGGTTTAACAAAGTACAGCAAAACCCTGCCAACACTGCACATGTGCGCTTTCCAAATGCAGATGTACAGCTGTCCCTGCTGATGTGCAGTTGTTACAAAACGGATCCATAAACCGAAGTGTCCCTCCTTCTTTGGAGCTGAGAGACAGCCGGGCGGAGGATCTCATCCAGCAGCTTATATGTACAGAACAATTTTGTTCATCATAAGTTGTTGCTTAGCATCTGGCAGCATTTCAAGGTGACTGCAGCTCAGAAGTGAACACAGCTGGAGCAGTTTAAAGGTTGTGTGTTCTCCTGTCTAACATTAATCTGGTGTAGATTACCTGTTGTGCGGTTCACCTTCATGTCATCTTGTTGTGAAGCTCAGTCAGTTTGCTTGTATTAGTGAAACAGCAGAGTAGCTTTTCGTGACATTAGTGTAGGTCTCAGGACAAAGACTAAACCAGATTTATGGATTTATGTGAAGCCAGCTGGATTTCAGATCTTTGCTGCATGTTTGCTGTCTCTAAAATACTGAATTCTGGAAGACAATCATCTATAGACATTAAATGACTCTCTACAGACAGTCTATGTCAGGGTTTTTCAACATATGAGAATATTTTCTCTTAATAAAGCAAAGCTTTATGATAATAAGCCTTTAAATGTATGTCTTAATTACAACAGTTACCAAGATAATCACATAAAACCTGAAAACACTGACTCTGGACATCTACGCGTGTAAATACAGCAGCAGCAGAAGTTGCTCTGGTTTGAGAAGCAGCAGCTTTAAGTCTCTTACACATACTGTGTGAATGTAGCCCTGCTCCACCCGACTGCTCAGCCAGTAATTCAAGAGTATAATTTAGTGTTTTCAATATTTTCTCCCGATGTTCCAAGTATGCGTTCTCTTTCTGCAGCTTAGCCACAGAAATACTGCAGAGGGGCCCAGACTAAACATGAAGATATTTTGCAAATGCAAGCAGGGTAGCCAATGAACGTGAATGTTTTTTGTCATTATTTCTGATGGAGAACAGAATACCGGAGAGGATAAAGCAGCCAAAAGGCAGGACTTTCTGCACTGGAGTTCTTAACGCAACGCTAAACAAAACAGCATCAAAGTTATTGCACAACTGAAGCTCCAGTCCCTTCAGCAGAACAAGAGGAACTCTTTGTACATGTGCGTAAGTGAACTCCTGTGGCCTTGGGGTGGAAACACAGCTCATGACTCTGCTAGACAGGACACCACCTGGACTCTGGTGATACGCACACACATAGACACACATACACAGATGGTGAGGCACATTCCCTTTGTAACTCACAGTCTGTACAGGCGGAGGCATGTTTCCTGTATGACGACGAGGTTAAATGACGTCAGATGCCTCCCAGCCACCTCTGCTAACCTACTCACACAGACTTGCGCAGTTATTTCAAAAAATATTCTAATGACTTACATTTTCTTGACTTGTACTTTAATCATAACTTTAACTAACCTTAAATATAAACCTGCCCTAAACTGTTTATTTATTTACTTTGAGGGGACTTCAAAATAAAACATTTAACATATGTCCCCATATATAGATCCCCTCAAGGTGATTAGTACTTGCACACTCTTTCTCCACAGGCATTTCACAAATGTTTGACTCACAGCTAGCCAATCAGAATTGACCTGGCGTGTCTCAACTTCTCTTTGCTTTGGGGTAAGTAAACACATCATAGTTACGGGCACCGATTAAGGTGAAATCACAAGCATGCACACACAGCTGCATACTGTGACCTCATTTGACATGTTGTTGTTTTACAAATTCTACTTTTGTTCGAACATCTTGAATTCAGAAGCTGCCCAACCCAAATGTCCAGATGAACGTGTTGCAATGAATGGAGTGAGTTTTATTCAAAAGTCAATCAGCTTTGTAATTAATCCCAATTATTTCCAACGCCTTTACAATAATACTTAAGCTCAGTAACTCTGTAATCACAGCACAATGAGTCACTGTGTAATGAAGAATTGTTGTCAGGACACCTGGAGACTAAACCTGCCGCTCAGGTTCAGGCGGTGAGAAATCCCTGAGCATAAGCGTGAAAATGACTGCTCACATGTGAAGTGGTGCGATCTGGGAGTGAGGTGACTTTACTTTCTTCGGTTCAGCTCTTCCACTGTGACCTACTACACCAGACTGTTTGCTCAGTTTTCATGAATACTAAGATTAGCACTGAAAAAATATCCTGATATAAACAAGAAACTTGGGTTGGGCTCAAACAAGCTGCCATTATTATGAAATATCGACGATTACGACTGATGACCATTCAAGCAATTACACCATTACCCACTCATATCTGTGACTTTTTCATTATGCAACAACTTCCTGTGTATAAAACAAGTGAAAACATCCACGACTAATGAACCATATACCTTTCGAGGAAGAAGAGGACAGGCAAAGACAGAAAGAGTCACCGACTCTGCAGAAAAAGGAGAGCGCATGGGTTTGTCATTTTTATTGAAAATACTTTTGAAGCACAAATATTTAGTGATTACTTAATCCCCCACGTTAAAGGAAGTCCTGATAAATATATCTAAAATAAATAATAAAGCAATAAAACATCTTAATGGTGTTTGTATTAGAGCATTGACCACTGTCAGTACTTCAATCTGTTCAATAGTCCCTCAGTAAAGAAAAAAATCCAGGGAAGCAGTTGTAGGTTTTCCATTGACCAGCTGCAATTTAATGATAGGTCTTTACACATACAGCGCAGTAATTTGCCCTTTAAATGGGACCAATAATCCTTAGAGTCGCCCTGTATGTTTCACAGCAGGCCTTGGTGCAGGTCCTCAGTTTATTTTCTGTCTAAAACAAGGTGAATTTTTGGCTCTTCTTCCTTTATCACTCTCCCTTTAAGCCTACTTTCTTCCGGTTGTCTGCTCCTCCCAAGCAGAAGATGGTGAGTGGGACTTCTGAGCTGACATGACCATATTAGACATATCCACTCTCACTGACATGTCTGGGAAAAAAAATACTGAAACTGATTGTTAAAGATGTCTGAACACTGAGCTTTTATCTTACAGGGAGCTGCTCTGGATCAACTTTGCCCGTGTTTGTAAGAGCATGTAACATCCAAGCTTATGCCACATATAGAACAAGGTGCTTTTCATTATTTCCCATGGGTTTGCCATTGTGGATACAGCCACGTGTTAATTTGGCACAGATATCAGACCACAGACTCTTCCTGACCTAACATTCGGATTTATCCGGGC
>VOQK01008345.1:32681-42972 GCA_015052645.1 Benitochromis conjunctus | reverse complement strand
AAAGGGAAAACATGGCTTTATCAGACAGATTTTATTGTGGTAATGAGCAGGAGGAGCCTTTTATTTTTCTTCTTTTGTTAGTGCATCTCCCACTTTTAAGGTTGTTGTCTCACAGAACAAATGAAACTCTGCAAGGAAACAAAAAGAGTTTGGCTTCAAATGCATTTAGTAGAAAAGAGCAAAATGAGGTCAGAGATGTTCAATTCATTAGATGTCATTTCAGTCCTTTAGGCAAAAAGAGTATTTCCAGTTTCTGTATTTCTCAAGACACTAAAAACTCCAACCCCTTACTTTTGTAAAACTGCATGCCAACTTACACTCACCACGCATTTTATTAGGTACACAGTGTGTTCTCCTGCCACCATTAGACCACCAACACCTGGACTGAATGGTTCAAACAAGGCAGGATGGATCCATGCTTTCATGCTGTTTATTCTAGATTCTGACATTACAAGACCAGATACCTTTTTTCCAATCTTCTACTGTCTAATTTGTGAGTCTGCGCAAGCTGTAGCCTCAGTTTCCTGTTCTTAGCTGACAGGAGCGGCACCTAGTCTGGCGTTGTGCTGCTGTAGCCCATCTGCTACAAGATTTCACACGTTTTGCATTCGGAGATGCTCTTCTGCATACTTTGGCTGTAACAAATGATTATATGATGCTTTCCTTGGAGCCATTCTACTTTTAACCTCTATCATCAACAAAATATCTTTTTCAGGGAACTCACTGGATATTTTCTTCTGTTCTGGAAGATCCCAGTAGATCAGCAGTTTCTGAAAGACTCAGACCAGCATCAATAATCGTGCCATTTTCAAAGTCACTCAAACAGTTTTCTTCCCAATCCCCAGTGGCTGCCATGTGATTGGCTGATGAGATATTTGATTACGAGCAGCTGGACAGGTGTACCTAACAAAGTGGCTGGTGAGTGTATATCTCTCTCTCAGTCTATAATTAAGAGCATTCAGTCTGACCGATCATAAGCAAAAAATGTATTTACAATAGACTGACAGATGTACAAAACTTTTTGCCGTTTTACATGGAAAAACTCTTTGACCTCACTCTTGGTGCATTTGAACCACCATTTGTTTTCTAGAGCAAAGGTATTCTCATAGTTTCAGCACAAGTCAGCAACATATAGAGATATACAAATGTGTTGAAATGTGCTGAAATGGCACTTAGGCGTCTAAGTTAACCCACATGGAGTTTTTAGTTTGATGAATATGGAGGGAAAACTAATTCGTCTCTCCTGAGATAATACACAGTCTGACCTATTATTCTTATTAAGAAGAAAAGGAAGTTTAAGACAATATTCCCTCCTCTAGAAAAGCATCAGACTGTTAAAAAGAGATTAAAAAGCAGAACAAAAATGAATCAAGTGCATCTGTTCAGTGGCTGTTATCATTTCTCTTTTTTAGCCCTGTAATCTTCCCCCAGATGAGCAGGTCAGAGTAAAACTAGGACGCTCAGGGTCACTTTGCTTTGCTTTGTGTTGCTGTTTTGTTTTGTTTTTTCACATTCATTTATCTCAATTAATAAATAGTTTAACATATCATACACAAGATTTGATTTTCTTGCACTGATTGAGATTATTAAAATGTCCTGATTTTACTCTAAATACCTGTTTTAGAAAAAAACAAAAAACAAAACATGACATATCTTCTGAAAATCCCCTCAAATCTGATCATTTATAAATCAAAAGATTTCATATAAACATAGTTGTTGTGTCAGGCATCCCCTTTTGGATTTGTCCTCGTAAAGGGCTCAGATGTGACACAGTATTAGCCCACTTGTCTCCCATGGGTCACATATGGCACAGTGCTTCATTTCAGATTACTTTAATTAGACTCTTCTGTTGCCAATGGGGTCCCTCCAAAATTAACTTTCAAGTTTTTTTTTGTTGTTTTTTTTAAACCAGTGAGTCGTTAGATCTTATTAGCGTTTGCTTATTTCTAAATATATTTTTTCACATCCACACAGCTCAGGTTGACATTTTGATTTGCAGGATAACATTTATAAGGAGAAAAGTGGGCGGTTTTATTTTTATTTCATAGTCTGTTGCCTCCGAGAGGAACGGACACATTTATTTCCAATGAGAGTTTTCTAAGTTCTGACTCAGACTACAAAATGTGCAGTCGTAGCTCAGGGCCTGTAAGTGAGCAAAGCATGTCTGAATCATTGCTGACCTTGGTAGTAACACCAGGTGAGGTTATAGAGGTTAACAAGAAAAGATGTGCTCAGATCAAATCCACTGTACGCTAATGTTAGCATATCTGTGCTTCATTTTCCATGGTCTAGTTTCATCACCAGCCAAGATACAGTTGCAATATTTTCTGTAATACTGATTGTAAAAGCCTTTTCTCTGCATTTTAAATCTGTGGAGCATGCCAAAGGCCCGCTAATAAAAATATATTCTCTGTCTTGGTTGCAGTTTGTAAGCTAAGCCACATTTCCACACAATAGCTTCTACTTTTTCTTATCATAGCTATATGGAGGAGTGAAATTTGTAACAGGGTACATGGGCTGTTCTGCACTATAATCCACCTCCACAGTTGTGGGTAATTGGCACTGATTTTGGAGTGGATTTGTGGGTCTGTGTGTTTCACAATTGCGGTGCTTTTGTTGGATTGATTGAAGGCAGGTGTATTTGATTGTGCTTCCACTCTAGTCTACCTATACTCCACATAGCAAACACTGCTGCATATTTTTCCTGTTTCTCTGGCTTGCTGAGGACGGGGTGGTTGTTGGTCCACCCTGTACAGGGTGGTGGATCTAGCAGGCTAACCGCTGAATCCAGCTGGCCTTGAACAGTGTGTCAGTAATCCAGGTCATGGTAGTCTTAAACGCTTAAAAAGAAGGCAACTGGATTTATTAAGGTTTGTGACGATGTTTCTCCTCTCAGCAATCAACTCATTTTAAATTTATACTCATGGCCATTGATCAGTGGTCATGACAATGAAACTACTTTTGGTTATTCTGAAAATGACATGTTTCTAAAGTTTGAGAAATCTGCAGTCAGGTAAGAACGGAAAAATCACTTGGATGAGTTATGAGATGTTGACTGAAAACGTCCAGATGAACTGAATCAGCTTTGAGCATTCATCAAGACAGCTCACATGATAGTGGGGAGATGAAGTTCCATGCCTTTTTTCACACCTTGGCTCTTGTCATGTGACAACTCACGTGATTAATACTACCCACAGGACCACCTCCAAGGGCACAGCCCTACTAGGGGTTAGATACCTGGGATTCTCCACCAGCTGTTTTAAAACTGAAGAAGCCTCTTGGATGATAGGCAAAACATCCTCAGGAGCTTAGAGGAGTCCAGCTGCCTTCTTTTCAAGCATTCATGACTGTGTTTTATATCCATTTTGCAAGTTGGACTCTGTCCCTCCCACCCCCCCAACTTTTAAGCACGAAATACTGGGATTGTTTCCTTCTGATTTAAGTGTTTGTCTAATAATTCCCTGAAGTGATCTTTTGCTCATAGCTGACTGTTGCTCATACCTAGAATTTGTGTGTTACAAATACCTATTTATGTACAAGATCAATGCACTTTCTTTATTAGAAGATTTTATGCTCTGGTTCTGCAACTTGTGAGAGTGCATGTTTTGGGCTTGAGGCTTTTAGCCTTAGTCTTTGTGTCATGATAGTCACATGAACGTCTGTATTTAAGAACTCTTTACTTGTTTTAAAGACTTCACAAAGTCAGCCAGACACAGCCTTAAGTCAGATCACGAAACTAACAATACCTTGATTAACCAGCTAGGCACAGCAGATAAAATCATTTGCCATACAAAGTCGACAGTCCCAACCTGGAAAAGATGATCCTGTTTATCGGGAACTGTCTTTAATTAAGGAGCCTTTGTTTGGAGCTTCTATTATCAGAGTAAACTGCATAATGTGTGCAGTACCAGTGGAAAGTTTGACAATAGTTACCAACAGAAGTGAGCAAACTACATTAGCAATGAAAACAAGTGATATCAGGTTACAGCATACTTGGAATACCTAATACATGGTAAGAGTTCAATATCTGTGCAAAAAGGAAAATAACCAAAAATGGAAAAGGAATCATGTTTATTCACTGTAATGTGGTGTTAGTTTGTCTTTCTGTGTGTCAATATTATAATATACAGTACATAATACGAATAATTCATTTTATAAACATTTCTAAATTCAATTAATTATCCCACTCATTTGCTTTCCCCTGCTGTCCAGCACCACTTCCTCTGTGTAAGCTTCTTGCATTAACTTTAATTTAATACACACTATGAAGTGTCTTGACTTGGTGTCCCTGGTAAATCAAACTAGCAGGGGAATTAGTTTGGCGCTCCAAGATGATCAGAATTTCCAGCAATGTACCACGCTGTACAAGAAAGCTATACAAGATATTTCCTTATCCATATTTTGTCCCACTCCTACTCGTAATGCCAGTGAGTTTCTAGTAAACTGCAAGAAATTAAAATGAAAATTTAAGATCCAACATTTGTCACTGGCTGAAATAAACAGAGATGAATAGTTTTCCCTGCTATGTACAAAACTTACAAATGATATAACATCATTTGTGTTTCCCCCTTTTTGTGATAGAAATATGTATAACTCTACCTTGTCTTGCACTCATAACTGCATAAATGCATTTGTGCCAAACAGCCAAGTCAGTTGCTGACGGTGTTAAATGAAGCACATTTAATATTGCTGTTGTTCAAAGAAGTGTTAGGTTTGCTTAAGATGAAAATCTGACTCTTATCCACTTTTGATTTACACTTTAGTTTTTTTTATCAGTTGAGCTCAGAGAAGTATTCTACAGGTTTAGGTTCCTAAACAATAACTTCAAGTTCGGTCAAGTTCACTGCACACATCGCTGCAAATTTGCGTAACCTACAGAATGTCCTGCCATGACTGGGCAACATTTCTCATAATATTTATACAAAACTATGCTATTGTCATGCATTTTATTACTAGGAACATCTGCAATTGTAACATGACAGCTGTGTTTCATAAAACTCGGTGACCATCTCAGGAGAGCCTGAAACATCCACGGACGAGCTTCACTACTCTGTACTGCTGGTCCTCCACCTGCCTCAGCGGTGTCCTCATATCAGCAGAATGACAGTCATAGGTCACTTCATGTGGTGATGCTCAAAACAAGCACCAGACAAAGGTTAAATCTCAGATTCTCTACGAGAGGACGTTTCATGTTCGGTAAATGTCGACTCATTCACTAACTCAGATGGACACTCTCTGCCCTGCTCTTTCTCCATGTCGCCTTCGTCCTCCTCATCCCTGCTGATGAATGCCAGCTCATTCTCATAGCAGAAAGAGTTGGCGCCAGATGTTGGGAATTTTCTCTCCTCCATGTCTTTGGCACTGCACCTGGGGGTGGATGGTACTTCGAATGTTTTGTGAAAGTAGGCGTAATCTATCCTGTACTGGTTCTTCTCCTCAAAAATGACGGGCTCAAAGCGGTGACCCCACAGGATCTCCGAGGGCAGGTACGAGCTGCGCGCTTGCGTCGTCATGGCTGTGGCCTCCACCAGTCCTTCAAGTATAATAACTATCTCAAAGTCGGCTGCTTCAAGATCTTGTTTGCTGATGCCAAAGAGTGGACTTTCTTCATCAATTTCATGTATGACGGTGAGCGGGGCAACCAGAAACAGGCGGTCCGTGCCTTTGTCGTAGCCGACGTTCATGTCGATCTGATCCAGGGGGATGTACTCGCCTTCCTCTGTGTAGCGGGGCTTCACCAGCTGGGCTCTCACGTGAGCTTCCACGATGTGGCTCTTCCTTAGGTTTGCAACTCTGAACATGAGGCACAGCTTCCCATCACGCATAGCGATTACTGCATTGTGGCTGAAAAGTAGCGTCTCTGCACGCTTTTTGGGCCTTGCCATCTTTGCCATGATGGCGCCAATCATAAAGGCATCGATGATGCAGCCTATAATAGACTGGAAGACCACCATGAAGACAGATGCTGGGCATTCCTCTGTGACAAAGCGAGCGCCGTACCCAATGGTTGTTTGGGTCTCAACGGAGAACAGGAAGGCTGCCACAAAGGTGTGAACGTTCATGACACAAGGAACAAAACTGTCGTCCATTCCTTGATGGTCCATGTCACCATGGAGTAGGCCAATGACCCAGAATGCAAAGCCAAACATTAACCAGGACACCACAAACGCCAAGCTGAACAGCAGGAACATGTATCGCCAGCGGATGTCCACGCAAGTAGTAAAAATGTCAGATATGTACCGCTGTGACTTCTCGTCCATGTTTGCGAAATGGATGTTGCATTGGCCGGTCTTGCCGACAAACCGGCTGTGCTGTTTGCGTCGTGTATGTATCTTTCCATTGCCAAAACTGCCCACAGCAGGCATGGTGCTCAGTCTAAAACCTTCTTCTTCACAGGACAAGAAGCTGTGGTGGTGGTGGGCTCTTCCCACACTCATGCCTCAGTGGAGCACAGCCACGGGGCTTCACTCTATCAGCCTGGCTCATACAAAACTGACCAGGCTCAGGGGAAGTGCACAGCTCTGCCCAGCACTGTAAAGGTTACTGTAAAGGAAACACAGGCAGAATATTAATACACAACATGAAATAATAGGGGGAAAAAAGATAATTGTATTTACCTTTGTTTAAGCAAAGAATTGAGATAATCACACAGCATCAGAAGGCAGTAGGGTCACATGGTTATCAGCATTGTATATCAGATTCATTAGTCAAGCCCAGTGAAAATGATGCTCTTTTCTACTTCAATTTCCCCTTCCTGAAGTACCTTTGGCATGATTGAATTAATTTTTCTCTATTCATTTTGATGTCTTCTGCCATCCACATTACAGATATTACATTCCTCTCACCCAAAGCATGTCTACACTTATAAATGTGTCACTGCTGATTTTGTTACAGGTCTCCACGTAGCTTAATTCATGATCTTCAGTTTTTGAAGTTGCTGACACGTTGCTGAAGTAAAATAAAACAGACATTTAATAGATAGAAATTTTTTTATAGCATCCAATAAAAACTCAGCTTTGCTTTCATTCCACCTCTTCTGTTAGAAATTCTGTGGTATATACAATGAATGTTTCACTGTTCAACAAGGTACAGAAATAGCCAGCTAATCCAATGCCCTGCCATTTTATGTGACGTATCTTCTGTTTCTTCCAGCTGGCATAACTATTAGAGTCACTGGAGTACAGTGATGAGGCTGTGTGATTCCCTTGTGAGGCTGAACTGAAAAGTAATATGGGCTGTGAAAGATGGGGCAGAACACCGGGTATCGTGGAGATAGAAATGGTTTGATGGCAGAAATCAATGACATTACTTCAGTCATTTAATGGGATTTTTCTTTCTGAAAAAAAAGGTGCACTTTATGTGGAGTAAACCCTTTTTTTCAAGCGTGTGTTGTACTAACCAATAATGTTAAACAGCATGCCGAAAGTAGCTTTTCGAATCAAAGATTTACAAATCGTGTCATACAAAGCTTTTGTATGATATTTGTGCAAAGTTTTGTTTGATTAGAAAAAGAAATTCTGTAAAGAGCATAAAAATTTGCAGACTGGTATATTTAAAAAATAATAATTCTCTGTCATTTAGAAACAGGGTGGTAGAGTTCCTGAAGAATTTAGAAGTTGGAAATTCTGAGTTCCCAGTTGTAAATTTTTATGGAACACCCCCTCAACTCAGGTTTCACGTTCGGAAAGTTGGAACAGACCAACATACCTTGAATTAGCAAGCCAAGATGGCGGCACTGAACGTAACCAGTAGTAAAACTGTAAACTTTTAATCTCTTCTGCCACTGTTGTGCATTTTTCACTCACTAAATAAGCCGCACACAGAGCACTGATCAGGCTCTGTGTGAGCAAAAACTAAGTATTATACTGTATTGCTAGTGATAACTGAATGGCTCTCCTGTTTTCCCTCACTTTTTCTGGAACATGCTAACTCGTGAGAGGGTCACTCCTGAGTTTCTGCTTCATGTTCTGAGGTATCTGAAATAGGTTACTGGTTAGAACAGGCAACTCATTAACTCTAAAGCTAATGTTGAGGCCTGGGTTTGAATCTGCCCCGAGGCTGTTTATCACATTTTCTTTGTTCTAGTTTTCTTATCTTCTGTCTACTGTCCTATACAGGCTAAAAAACACAAATAGGTATGTATATAAAAAACCAAGCTGTGAAGGACGAGATGCTAGCAGCTGGTGACGTGCAACCTAAATGTAAACAGATAACTTAACCAAGCAATGCTAGCTGCTTTCCATGTGACAAGAAAAAAGAGGTGGATGGAAATTACTGATAAGGTTACGTGGTGGAAAAGCAGGAGTTTAGGCAGCTGGTTCAACATCCCAGGTAGAAAATATTTTTCAGTCTTATGTGATGAACTACCTAGGCTACTTTTATGCTTACATTTGATATTTGCTGTTTCGCTACTATTACACTATATAATGCTACCGCTGCTGCCTATATTTCGATAGATTCACACTTATAGCTTCACAAGTTAGGTGGTGTGTCATCAATTACAGTAGCTCACTGGAAAAGAAGGCTGCAACCACCAGATATGTTTTTCTATTCTCATATTGTCAAAAATATTGTTATTGTAAATATTTTTGTCATATCACAGTGTAATTTCAAGACTATACCACCAACCTCTAGTAACACACACAAACATTTCACACGTTTTTAAAAAGGCTAATCTCAATTTTATTAAACACAACACTCGGCTATGCAAGGCAGCGCTTGGAGCTAAATGCTAACATCATCGGGCTGACTTGGTGATTGCTTTGTTTTTCACATTAATATCCAAAAATATGTTACTTCACAGCAGAGACGGTACCTTGAATGCAAACTTACGTGACATCAAAGATGATGTTAGCAATATAAATAAAGTTTTCATCAAATTTGAATGGCGATTGTGCATTTGATTGTGCATGTCCAATGTCCTGGTGACTACTGAAGGTAAAGTTATTTTAAGTTATTGCTTTAAAATAACTGCCCACCTAAGTGCCCAAATGCATTTCACTATTGTTGCCAAAGTAGACAGACTTCCAGAAACATCTAGAAGGACTTCAGTAATAAGTTTGGAAATGCCCACAGACACGTATTAATATTATTGTTATTGATTTTATTTATTTTTTGTTTTCCACTGACTTGATTGATGTAGCTGCATTCTGGTCTGATGTACCTTAAATAAATTGAATCCTTAAATAGGAAGCAGTCACATCACTGCCCTGCAAACAGGAGAGATTCAGAGAAAAACACCTCAACTACAGGTTTGCACAAGCTGTGTCCTGCTTACTTTTAGATATTTTTATCATGCATTATGTCGTTTGGACTCTCTTTGGTATGTCTGAGAACATTACAGACGGCTAGCTCTGTACAGTCAGGCCATAAATAGGATAAGGGTTTTTTTTTTTTCCAGTATAAAAGATGCAGTTAAAAACAAAAGTTAAAAATAGAAGCTGACCACACCATGAGTAGGTAGAGATTAATACCTGGTACATATAACAGACCAGATAGAAGTCAAGAAGGGATATATTTGTCAGAGCTTAGAGTTTAGGCTCAAGGATGACACTTATAATAACAAATTTGATCATTTTTCCCCTGTGAGTGAGTGTTTCTCGAAGGTCTAGTTGCTAGGAAGCAGGATGTTGAGTGTCCAAGGGATATTAATATCTAATTATTTGTGCGACTGCTCCTTGGCTCTCTCAGGACCACACTCTGCCTGCTGGGCTGTGATCTTAACTCAGGAGCAGCGATGAGTCTTTTTATCTGCTGGCATTTATCACAGCAAAAACTGTTCTTACTGAAAACATTAATGAATTGAGCAGCAAGAGGCAAGCAAGCCTACCTTATTCACAAGAAAATGCTGATTTCCAACTTTCCTTTTCTTCCAAATCTCCAAGCTTTCTAGCCAAGCTGCTTCATGTTTGACCTCAAGCTTCCTTCAATTCTTCTCTTCAATTCTTCTCTTCTTCTATCCTCCTGAGGTAGAAAAGTAAATGTCTTCATCTCTTTCTCCACTGAATGAGGAGAGCAATCACTCGTGCTCTCAAATACTCCAGAGTCACCCCTGGATTGATATCCAGTTGATCGTGAACAGACCAGAAATAACAAAATGGTTTTCGTGAAGCAGGGAAGTTGTAATTGTGATCTTCAAAAACAGAACGGCGCCTTGATCACAGCCATCTCAAATCAAATGAATGTAGTGGTCACGTGGCCTGTTGAGTCCAGTCCAATCAAAAAAGTCAATTCTTCACAGCTTATTTTAGAGTCTTGGGAGAGTCGGCAGTCTCTCTTCTTCCACGTGTCT
>VOQK01008345.1:6532-22016 GCA_015052645.1 Benitochromis conjunctus | reverse complement strand
AGTCAGTCTGTCTCATGAATAAATGACAAGTTAAAACAACAACGAAAAAGGTTTCACATGTGTATATATGCATACTAGAGATTTCCAATCTTTTTAAATGAAAATGATGTATTTATAAATCTGATCTGTTGCACACAGGGGAAAAAAATAGCACTAACTTTTGAACCTGCAGTTCTAGAAACATTTCATACCATTAACACTGTTACCGGCTCATGATGTGAAGTACAGGTAACAAGTACAAATACAGTACAACACCTCTACAGTAATTGCTTAAATAAAATACTAGCTGGGTTTTTTTGGCAAACATTTTGAAACGACCACACGTCACTCACTCGTATTCGCCATGGAGCTGCGTGATGTCATCACTTTCCCTGATGCGCTGGGACTGTCTGCTTTTCTCTAGCTCCTGTTTGTGAGCTCTCCTCATTGCCAAAATAGCTGTCAGAAAGCAAAACTTACTTTGAGCACTGCCTTGGTGAAATTATTCATATCAGGCATAATTCTAATATAACATTCTTACAACTAATGTAATCATATTTATTATTCGCTGAACGAATGCCCCGTGAAGAGATTTTCCCACAAATGTCCCCATATTAAAAACAACTGAAGGAATAAAAATGTGTTTTGACAACAGTGCATTTATGTTCCATGGTTTCTTGCTTGCCTGCCATTGTCGCGGCTGTCTCCTCCTGCAGGAGCTGCTCTTTCTCCTTCAGAAGTTCAGCCACCTCCTTCTGATGCTGCTGCTGCAGATCTTCTATCAGATCCCTGTGCATTTCCTCCACAGCAGTCAACCCCTGTTCACAGGAAGCCTATAATGATATTTAAACGTAGCTGTTGTATAATATGAATTGCTCTGTAGTGTCATGGTTTATGCATTTGCATAACAGGTTCAATTTCAGGAAGGATACCAAAATCCAGGAGGGGCATCTTTAAAAACTGCCAAATCAAAAACGTGGAGCTCGCTGCTGTGACGACCTCTTGTGAATAAGAGAGCATCCAAAAATAACTTTTGTGCTTGGTATAGTCTATCTATACTCAACACTGGTTTCTTGAACATAACACTGAGTTCACTGTACTCATATGGCCTCCACAATCACCAGATCTCAATCCAGCAGAGCACCTTTGGGATTTGGTGAAACAGGAGATTCATGTCATGGATGTACAGCCAACAATTCTGCAGTAAATGTGTGACACTATCATGTCAATAGGGATCAATATTTATTTGCAATTCAATGTTCTGCTGGGAAATCATGGATTCTGTGGTTATACATTTCATATATTCATTGACTAGCTGGGACCACTTGTATACCGTATATAGACGGTATAAACTGGAAGGTGAGTATACGAGGAGTTGTCATCCAGTGCCAAAATCACAATATCAGGCAGGTGGTTTTCAAGTTGTGGCTGTTTGGGTGATTGTATTTTTACCTTTAGGGACTGTGTTCAGCCCTGCTAATTCTGATGTAACCTAATGGATTTAAGGCTGTCATAGCTTTTTCTGAAGTTTCAACTTGATGGAGTAAATAAATCTGTTGATTTTTCTGTTGATTATTGTTGATCTGTTGGAATGGTTTCTTAAAAAATACATACTTTAAGACAAATCATCTCACATGATGCAAAGTCTTGATTACCTGAATGTTTTCAAGATTTTTCTGGTAATTCATTTGGATCCCAAAGTCCTCCTTTGTTTCGTGCTCCATCACACTCTGCTCTGGTAGACAAGATGTATTCGGGCTGAAAAGAGGTGCATCTGTGCAGGATCTGCTCTGTTTCTCTCTGGAAACACAGGACTTGGTGTAGTAACCATGTAAGTGCTTCATCTCCTCTTCGTGGATGTGCTGCAGTTCCTTTATCTTCTCCTGAAACTCGCTTTCCAGTATTTCCATTCGTTCTGCATGATAATCCTCAATCTTCTGTATGTCTTTCAGGAGTTTCTGGTTTCCGGTCTCTACTGATATTATCTTCTTTTCAGCCAGCTCCAGTTCTTTTCTCAGCGCACCGTTGTCTTCTTGAAGCTGGCATATTGTGTCATTTAAGGCCTCCTGCTCATCTATTACATCATTGCCCTGCTCTTCCAGTTTGCTCACATCAATTTGAAACTCTTGGTTTAAATTCATGTACATCCGCTCTGACAAATAAATAAACTTTGCCTGGTCCAGCATACATTTTAAGTCAAAGGCAGCAGCCTCCTTCCCTCTGTGCTCCATGCCGTCATCACCGACAGGTCTGCTGTCATCAGACATCACTTGGCAGAGCTGGTGTAAAAACGTAGCCCTTCTCTGTAGCCGAGATATCAGTCTCTCTAACCAGTCTGGCTTTTTCTCTTCCTCCACTTTTTTGTCATCTGATTGGTCCTCTTCTACTGGTTCTTCCAAGCCCCTGGCATCTTCCTGCACTCTATCCTCATAAGAAGCCAACTCCGAGGGACTGATATCTGCCAGACCCATCATTCGATCCTCAGCGTCTTTGCTGTTTACTTGAGTCACACCCTCGTATTGTTGCTGAATTTTTAAGGCAGCATAAATTAGCTCCGCTTCAGCACAAACTGTACAGATTAAGCTTTCTAAAAGTTCATCGCTGTCACACCCTGCTCTCTCAGATCGCATCCTTTCTTGTGCTTTTAACGCTATTCTTCGGGTGATTATGTTTTTGTACCTTTGTGCCACGTCCCCCTCATCCTTTCTTGATATTGAGGATATCTGACCATGTTGGCTCTGAAGGACGGACACAATTTTTTCTGCTACAAATATTTCCCTCATTAAGCACCTCTTAACACTTTCCCCCTCATCCAAAGAGGACCGAGTATTAGTTGTTTTACTTATGTTACTCTCAGCCCCGGCTGATTTCTCATCATTGAGGATCTTGCCCTCTCCTTTGCTGACATTATATGATTCATGCTGATGTTTCACTGCATCTTCCTCTCCTTGCTGGAGACAGGCAGCGACAGTAGCCAGCTGTTTCTCCAAGTCTGGAATATCGAAGGTACTAGCTTGAAGTCTCTCTCTGCAGGCCTGTATGATGTTCTGAGCCACCTGAAACCTGCCGACTAGCATCCTGCAGCGATTCTCTGTCTCCTGGGCAAAGTGCTGGCTCTTCTTGGCCTGATTGTGAAGCAGCAGACTGAGGTGCTGGGTAGTTGCTCGACTTTGGGTCAGCTGGGAGCAAAGCTGGGGGTCCCGGCAGCTGAGGTGACTCTGGTGTTCCTCCAGCCTTTGTGTGATGTCCCTTAGCTTCTCCTCTGTTACATAAAGCTTGGTTTCAAGCAGCTGTATTATAGACATAAAGCGCTCCGGGTCATCTCCTGCAGTGATGAGATATTGGTATGATTCATCAAGTGATTGAGTGCCAGTTTCTGCAGGCTCTTTAGAATTCATCAGGCTGGCATCTGCTATATTGGACCTATTAGACAACTGGTAACCGTCTATATCCTTTTCCACAGTGACATGCTGTGTTGCTTGCTGTTGTCTCTCGTTATGCTGAATAGTGTCTGGTGAGTTATCCTGCAGCTGAGAAGAGGCACAAGTGCATGCTTTCAGCACCTCATTCAGTTTCATTTCCGTCTCCTCCAAGCTGTTACCTAAGACTTCCATCTTTAGCAAAACTTCACTCAGCTCTTGCTCCTTCCTATCAAGTTGTCTCTCGTATCCTTCTCGTATGTCCTGTGTGTCAGACTCCCTTTGCTGCAGTTTTCCGAGTGCCACCTGCAGTTCCTCACAGACTCTCTCATACGTGTGCTCCAGGTTGTAGTAGTGTGTTTCTTCTGTTTTCAAGCGCTCCTGCAGCTTGCCCACCTCCCTGTCTGCCTCTGCTATCTGATCCTGCAGCTCCAGGCAGCGACACTTGAGCTGCTCTCTTTCCTCATGGAGTCGCTGTATGGCAGATATTGTATGTGCCAGCTCTTCCTGAAGCTGCCGCTGTGCCACCTCGATTTCTCTCGTCCACATCTGGCTCTTAGTAAGACTCTCCACCTGCTGCTCGGACCTGTCCAGTTTCTCCTGGAGGTCTTGCGAAAGCCGCTCAGCCTGCTCCAGGCTTGCCATCAAGCTCCGTCGCTCCCTCTCCTGACTTGCTTGAAGGAGCATGAGGTGCTTCTGTAGCCGAGCATCTTTTTGAGTCTGTGTCTCTTCATAGGTATGAAGCTTTGCTGACACCTCATCAAGATTTTTCCGCAGCTTTTCAGCCTCCAGCTGAAGGTTTTGGTAGCTATCTAATTCCTGCTGAAGCTGTGTCAAGCTAGACTCGGTCTCCCTCCGCTGCTCCTCGCTGATGTTCAGCTGGGACTTCAGCGAGGCCACACAACGCTCCCACTCCACCTGCTGCTCCTCAAACCTCTGGCGATCTTGCTCGATATGGGCTTGTGCAAGCGCCGTGGCGTCACCCGTAACCAGCAGCTGAGCTTGCTGGGCTAAGAGATCTACTCTTCGCCGTAGTTCTGCTTCTCTGGCTTCCTCCTGACTTCTCTTTTGTGCTTCCAGTTCGAAGCGAAGGTCCTGATTTATCTTCTGCAGTCGCTGTAGAGCCAAAGTTTGCTGTGAAGATGACTTGGTGTTATTCTACAAGACAAAAAGCTCTGATTAGGAGAAAACTTTATATTATATAAACTTTATATATATTATATTATAATTCCTGGTGGCTTAAAAGAAAATGTAACATTTTATGGATGGAATCTGCTACTTTAATTTATTTAAGAATTTAAACTTTTTGAAGTTTGCTCAACATTTATGGATGAACTGAATATCACTATTGGCCAACAACGCCCTTGCGTTATTCATGGCATTTATCAGTGTTCATGGCTGATGGTTAACTGCTAAAGTTTCCTGGTTTTGTTCCAACTCACTATTTATTTATTTATTTATTTATTTATTTGTATTTGTTTATTATTATGTTTATGTTTATTTATATTATTATTCCACACCGTTACAAAAGGACGTCAGCAAGTAAAAAGCTACTTTGAACAGTCACCACAGTGCCTAGCTCAGCATGTTTGAATTGGCAATTCTTTTACAGAAGACCCTGCCTGCATATAAATGATTTCACTGTAATCAAGCACATTTAAAAATGCAGCCTGTACATGTGTTTTCCTAACAGATACATTAAGACAGGCCCTGTTTCAGTATTACAAACTCAGCCTAACCTTCCCTTTTTTCAAGTGCTCCATATGCTCTCTGAAGGAAAGTCTCCCATAGAACTAGATATATGTCCCCAAATATTTGTGGGACAATACTACTGTTAATAAAGGCTCCTCCCAAGGTAAGAATACCTACAATACCTTGTTGCCGTGAAAGCAGTTAGTGAAGCTCTACTCTTCCTCTTCACAGTTTGGATATATTGTTAAGTTATCTTCAACAGTCTGTCCCTGTGCGCAGAGTCAGCTGTGGTATGGATTCTGGGAGAAAATTCATATTGTCTGGATTTAAATAGAAGACTTGAGGAGACTGGATCTTCCAGCTGCTTAGACCTTTTTGAACTGTGTTTTTGATATTCGCTGTAAATAAGTTCACAGTTTTCACTTGGAGCCTCGCGTGTCAGTCCTGCCTCTAAATAGGTCTCCTATACAGTACATTTGAGTGTTTTTTGCGTTTATACCTGTGCGCCAAACCAATCCCTTGAATGGACCTCTTTCTCTCTTTGCAGCTCGTCCTGCAGATTCCTGTTTAACTGCTGGAGTCGAGACAGTTCCCTCTCAGTTTGTTCCAGCTGAAAAAAAGAGTAATAAACTGGATGTGTTGTTCAGTTATTTCATTTCTTCGACTGAAATCATTCAATTTTTCTTTAGCAGATTACAGATATATCAGTATTTATGTTTCCTAAAAATGCAGACCAAATATCAGATTTTTGTAATAATCTGGTAATAATAATCTAATAATAATTTGGACTCCGCTGAAAATTATATCGTGTGTGTTCATGTTATTGTGGTGGAAATGCAAATGTAATCTCACCTCTTTGACAAGTTGTCCAGTTGGCTGCACACATGCCAGAGTTTCCTCGACTTCTGTGCAATCACAGGTGCTGTTTACCTGCTGGTCTTCCCTCTGGAGACTCTGTTTAGTTTGATGTTCACTTGCACTCTGCATGTTCAAATTGTCATTCAAACACTTGTCCTTTGGCAACAGCACCGTGCTGAGACTTTGGCATTCTTCGCACCCGTTGCACAGAAGATCACGTGTTTGAAAAAAAAGTATATATATAATATATTAACATACATTCTGTTAGATTTATATTTATGGCATGTGGCAGTATGAGTGGGCATGATTTTAGATTTCGGAGCAGTTCATTGAATAAGTTACCTTAGTCTCAGTTTGTTTAATGCTCACCAGTTTGTGTGGTTTCAGTGAGAAACAAGCATTGGTGAGCACCTGTGCCTTCCTCCTCCACCTGGGGTGGAGAATCTGTAGGCGCTGGAGCACCAGGTGAGCCAGGGAGAAGAGAAGATGAAGCGTTTCCATTGGCTGAGCTCTGCATTCTTTCTACCTGCACTTTGGAGTCCTCTTTTTCCTGCTGCTGATGTGAAGCTTCTCTCTGGTTGCTGGTTCTGTGCTCTTGCAGCTGCTGAGTCTTGGGCTCTGAACGAGAGCTGTGAGTACAAAAATGTCTTTAAACAGAGGACAATTTAAGTAAATTCATCTACCGAGGTCACTTGTAAGTATTTAGAGTATCATAAACCGTCCAAAAATCATCCCATACCCACTAGAATATATATCAATATGTAAGTTTGACTCCAATAATGCAGCACATCTTTATAAAAAAAAGTCTACCTTGTGTTGACGTTTGTAAAACTGGGCCGCACGTTCTTGAACACTGCATGGACCCAGTTCCGTTTCATCCCAGCAGTCATTGCACACAGCGTGTACACCCCATCTGTGGTCTGTGAAAGTGGACGCAGTTTTTATCACCAAACCTTTAAGGAAAATATTACAGATGTTTTGGCTTAAAACGGCAGTTTCCCACTGCAGTGTTGTCACCAGTACCTTTACTTAAACTGTTGGATGACTTGGATTTTTTTCTGGAAAAACCTTCAGGGCTGTGAAAAAGTTTTCGACTTCCTTACTGATAAATTTGTGTTTTTGCATATTTGTCACACTTTAATGTTTCATATTAAAAAAAAAATTCCCTCAATAAAAGATCACTTAAAAACTGCATTTTATATTTCCTCGAGTTATCTTTGACTAATATGAAAATTTGTTTAATGATCTGAAACATTAAAGTGTTACAAATGTATAAAAGCAATCAAGAAGGAATCAAATAACAAGCTGGATTCCTGCTACCCAGCCTATGCACTAATGCCTGATTAAGGGCAGTAATGAGAGTTTGTAGTGTAATAAAGATGTTGTCCTTTCTCAAAAATAGTGAATAGCACAAAGCCAATGACAGATGCCTGCGGCACAGATTTAATAACCTGAATGACTCCAGGAAGGACCATTCCTATAGTCTAAATATGTAAATGTAGATATTTTAATTCTTGTGTTCGCCTTTATGTGGAGTGATTTTCAACCCATTGTCATAAGATATTTACTGAATGGTCTGTAGATCGTCAGCTGCAGCATGAGTGTGTTAAGATTGGAACAGGAAACTGTCATATATACATAAATAAGATCTTAAAATTAACAGTACCAGTTTCTTTCCTTTGATGCAGTGATGGTGATGTGCACTGGTGGAAACCAAAGAGGAGGAAGACTCTGCTGGCTGCGGGGAGCTGCTTGTTTTCATTCTGTCAGCATTATTTCCATGACATGGCTCTTTGCTACCTCTGATAAAAAAACATAAAAGCAGATGGAAAAAACAGTAACATACTGACTGCAAACAATATGTGACATTTATTTTTCATTAGAAAAACGGCAGCATTTCAGAGAAGGAGCGTTTTAAAAGAATTTAACCAAACCTGATTTTTTCCAAAGAGGAAGACAACCGACCAGAGTTCAGAGTTTTTTTCCCAGAGGCTTGTCCTTTCTTAGCTTGTGACTTCCCTACTGCACCGTCTGACTCTGACATAAAGGCGGCAGAGAAGATAAAAACGATCTGTGAGTCTTTTTCAGTGGTATTTATCATTATTCTCTTTCTAAATCAGCAACTTTTTCATCTTTAGATTGAGAGAACTATTTAGAAAGTTAGCCTTCATGGTTGTTCTGAATATTTATTTTAAAACTAGAAAACTAGACACACAAATGAAACATGCATGGAGTTACCATCTCCGGCGGATCTCTGGTCGAGCCTGTTGAGAGAGCGGCTGCTTCTCATGAAGGGAACAGCAGAAAGGGAGGTGGTGTGGAGGGATGAAAAGCTTCGGCTGCTGCAGAGACGGGGACCTGCTCTGGTTGTGTGGGATGCTTGTCTGGCAGCTGGGTGGCCAGCAGAGCCCGGGTTTCCGAGGCTGCCTCTTTTCAAACTCCCACCAACTTTACCAACAGCTGCAGTCAAGTCACTGCCTCTGCCCAGGCTGCTGCTCAGTCCGCTGCTGACACCTGCTTTAGACACACTGCTGCCGGCCTGCTTCCCTCCAGGTACTGGTAATGATGTGAGGTCCTACATGTGTGTGTGTGATAGAGAGAGAAAACAGACCCTCAGTGGTTGTCTGAGGAGAAATCACTTATACCTCATGTTCAACACCCCCCACCCCAACTTCCACTCTTTGACACACACACAATCAAGAGCACCATTTAATCCTGGTTGGAGCTCTTAATTTGCTTAAGAACCAACTGACGACACTGCAACCATGAACACACACACATACACACACAAGCTGTAAACTTAATCACACTTGAGCGCTTGAGCACACTCGGAGAGCCAGCAAGTCTATTCCAGTCTCAGTAGATGCAACCTCACCAACTGCAGAGGTAATGAATCTGCGGCTGGACCTCGCAACAGAGAAATCAATTAGAGGATGCTCGACTAAGTCCTGACTTGGCGATATGTGCAGGTCTTAACTGCACCATGTTGAGCTTTAGCCATTAATGGCTACATAAATCAAAATCAAATGCGTGAAAATCTCACAAAAAACACGCACGCAGTCTGAGACTTTCATTAAAGGAAGCGGTGCTGTTTTAACTGTAAGGTGTATCTGCAGCTGAGGATCAATACAAATTATAAAAGGAAATACTTGTTTTGTTTGTGAGCAGAACACAACACATTTTGTGTTTTCTTTACACTAACAGCTTGGCAGTGAGAAAGGTTTAATGTCAAACTCACTTTACATTTTGGGCCACATATAGGCCCCAGCCCCCAGTGAAATGCCCCTTTCCATCAGTGTAAAGTAGTTAAACTGCACATTTAATCCCTGAGATATCTAAATAGAACAAAAAGAGGTGCACTTACAATAGAATGGCTCAGTTTTTTTTGTTTTTTTTTACATAATAAAGAAATGTTCCTGTAGTTAATGAAATACATCTGTCAGCACGACTCTTTGGGCTTAGATTGTAAGAAATAAATGTTAAAATTACAGAAAACTTTCTGCTAACTTATTGTCAAGACTGCCCTGTACTTTTAAATCAAAAAGTTTTAGTAATTCACAGAAAATGTCTTATTAGATCTATTTAATTTACTGTGAACACATTTAAAAAAAAAAAAGTGATTGTAGATAGTGGAAAAAACAGGAACTTTTCTGTAATTTCATTTAGCTATTACTTTGTTACTTTGGTGTAGTATAAATGGCCGTGGGGGAGTCTTTATTGGTACGACAAGTTGTAAAATCTATGAATATACAGTTAAAAGTCTCAAATTGATGTGCTCCTTAACATTTTCCAAAAACATCCAGTGGACCGGATTGGAGTATTTTCCAGGCCTATTTTATAGATGTATAATTACATCTATAAAAGCAACACTAAATGATCTTACTGTTTTAAACCTGTCATTTAGCACTTACCTTTCCCCCTTTCTTCTGTATGGCATTGTTGGTCTTAGTGGTCATCAGGCTCTCCTGCCACCTGCGATAGACAAGATTAAGGCAGCTTCACATAAATCCTGGCAACAAGCAACCAGCACTTTCCTGAAACACTTATTTAATGTTATTACTGTGTTTTATTTGGTTACAGTTAAAGAGATAAATCATTGCTTTACTGCTATATGAAGATACTACCTTTCTTCTTCATATTACTAGTTTCACAATAGCTGCACTGATATTATATATTTCTTATAAACAGCTGTAAGGCTTGTGAAATAAAGTACTGCTGCTAGTCGAAATGATCACCTGTGCAGATACTTTTATTCGTGAAGGCATAACAATGAGGCTCACATACCAAGTAAACACCAAACATCAAACTAGGTTTGATTCATGAAGGACTAGGAGGTTAACAGGCATAATGATGTAACAGTCTGCTAAAGTTTTTATTTTAACTCAGAAAAAAAGCCAAAAATTTGAAGACGTATAGTATAAGGTACATTTACTTTATACTTGTCTAAACATGGACTTGTTTTTATGTAATAAATAAGTACCTACCTTGGCTTCTTGGACATCATTTTCAGTCATACAAGGATAACACCCTGACAGAGACTAACTAAATGCGAGAACTTTGGGCTCACATTGTGATCTGTCTGAAAGATGTGAGCTCTGTTTTTCTTTGGCGAGATCACGAGAGAGAGAGAGCAAATCACATACAGGTCTGTACCACAGAGTCCCAGAGAGACACACCACATGCACACGCACACGTAATCCCACAGCGAGTTTGGCAAACTCCATTAGAGTTTTGCAGGATTAGGTCGACAGCTTAACTGGATTACTACACAGTCATTTTAGCAAAGTTAATGTACTGGCTTACATTGTCCTTATAGCCCACTCCTGATGTCTGTCAAGTTCATGTGAAGACTCTGTATTCCTCTCACATCAGCACAAGAGTCTAGTGGAGAAAAACACACACGCTCAGTTTGTGTCCTGGGTTATTGTCCGCTGACTGTACGCTTGATTTGCTGAAGACGCGGCTGCCACAGCGAATCCCTGAGCTGACCTGACCTGAGCTATCAGGAGCAATTTCTCAGACACAACACTTGTCTTGATAAAATCCCTTCTTGGGTGCAAATGTGCCATTTCCCTCTTAAAGACAAATTTTATTTAATTGTTTTTATTTTTAATTTTTAAAACATATTTTAAAATATCACACGATAAAATGAAAGCTAAAGTGCCATAAATTAGTCGTATAGGGGGAAAGGTGTAACTGTGATACAATAATAATAACAATAATATCTTTATTTGTATGTCACTTTTAAAAAAAAACATCTCGTGCATCACAGTTTGCATAAAATCACACATTTAAGATGAGTGTACAAACACACAGTGAAACATAAGCTCTTACATTAATTCCTACATGCACACTTAAGAGTTTCAGCAGCTGTTTAAAACAAATTACAGGTGCAGCTGACCTGAGAAAGGCTGTTCCAATCAAGTTTGGGAGCTACAATCACAACAGTGTAATATATATACGATATTAAATATGCAATTCTGACACACTTTTACAAACCTGTTTTCTGAGAAATGAAAGTCAGTAGAAGCAAGACAGAATAAGTGTGTGAATGAAAGACAGACAGGCGTAATAGTGAGCAGCAGCAGAAAGTGCATAAAAGAGGTGAAGAAGAGAATGCAGGCCAGGGTGGAGTGGGTGGAGACGAGTGTCAGGGGTGATTTAAGATGTTAGTGTAGCTATGATGTGTGGTTTGGAGACATTGGCACAGACTTAGAAGGGACAAGATGAACCAAATTAGAAATGAGTATATGAGAGGGACAGCTCAAGTCGAGCAGCTTGGACACAAAGTTAGAGAGGCAAGGCTGAGTTGTTTTGGACATGTGCAGAGGAGGGATAGTGGAAAATGAGGCTGACAGGCAGGAGGAAAAGAAAAAACCTCAGAGACCTCATCCATGAATGAGCGAAGGAGGACATGCAGAGGGTTGGTGTGACAGAAGATGTTAGGGACAGGGTGACACTAAGGCACCTGATCCGCTGTGGTGACCCCTTAAAAGAGCAGCTTAAAGAACAAAGATAATATAACTTTATTGTCTCGGACAAGAGATCGGACAAAATTATCCTGAATCTCTGAAGCGCTACATCAAAAATCAGACATGGACACAGACCAAGACAAAAACACCTAGAGGGTACACAGATATCATTTAAAAAATTGCAAATTTTAAATAACTCAAAAACATTCAGTCATGAGCTGTTCGTTTATCAGTTTAGATTTACTGACAGATATTAATTGTATTTACATACATATATAATATGTTTCCTACCAGAATTAAACAACAAAAACTCATATTTCAATTCTCTTAAACTTTATTTAAAATAATAAAACAGATATAAAGTAGCAAAGGTATCATCATTCACGGGGATTGTAAAAAAAAAAATACAAAATGAGCAGAAAAGGTACAAAAGAAACCGTGTAAGCATGACAACAAGTTCATATTGAGGTTTTTGTTTTGTTTTTTAAAGACGTACTTTAACAGGTGTTTAACAGACATGATCGTTTATGCTCCCACGTCACGTGAATGCAGCATATGAAACGTTTGCGTTCGGACAGTTGGTTTTATCGCTTCTCTGCAGGCGTTTAGAGTTTATGTTACAAAGCCGCTCTGTTTTCGCCTCGCTGAAGACGTCGCCTGCGATTGGCCGGGCGTCACGTGACCTCACAGCTGATTTCGTTGGATGAAGTGTTTTGCTTTTGTAGCCATTTCTGGTTAGCAATACCGTAGGGTAGCGTAGCAGTCATTGTTGTGACTTTTTAACGGCGCTACTATGGCACAGGCAGCACAGACTAATGTTTTTGATGCAAACAACTCTCCAATCCGGGTGGAACACGATAAGAAGCGCAGGCAGTTTGTCATAAGGCTGAATGGTGAGTTCAACATGTAAACATTAGCGTGCAAGCTGATGCTAGTGTTAGCTTTCGCTCTTGCTAACGTCGTCGTCGCTCCTTTATTGATACCTACAGCTGCCATTTCAGACACAGATGACTGCTCAAATATAGACGGAGCTTGTCTTCTAACTTTACCAGCATTACTGGTGCTTTATTTTTCTTTCTTTTAGGCAAGACCAAAGTATTTGGCCTCCAGACCTCAAACCAAGTATTCAACTTTGAAAAGCACACAATCCCAAATACAATCCAAGTAAAACTCCTTTGTAGCAAAATACCTGCCCCTACCGCTATATTGAGATTCAAACAAATTTCAGCTTTCCAAATTCAACATTTTATTTGCCAGGCCTCCAAATGTGCTGTGCTACTTCCTTTCAAGCGTTCAGTTCAAGTGCTTTAAACATATTTTAAAGTTTTACACAAAGTCTCCTTCGTTTTGTTAGATATTAATCCTTTACGACACACTAATATTGCTGTTATAAGTGTGTCAGTACTCGTGTCAGTACTCGTGCCTGTCCTGGTCAATTGTGGGTCAGCTGTTAAGAGCAAAATGGTGGATGCCATTGTTGTACTGAATGAAGATCTTTATCTTCTCTTCACCCAGCAACACGACCCTTCCTCCACAAGGGCATGTCTGTACCTGGCCACTTGTGCCTCGTCTTTCTCAGCAGCCATGTTGCAGGTCTACATGCAAATTAAAATCTGCTACCACACCTTAATAATGTAACTGGTGCGCTTCAAATGCTGAAACATTACAGTAATTCTGGGATAAAACTTGTAGTGTGCACGAGCAGGGTGGCAGGCTTCTGCTGCTTCTGTTTTTGGGGTCATGTTGTCAGGTTGTTACGTCATGTTTTTATTGATAATTAGTAAATCCTAGCAATAGTTGGGGTGAAGACCAACCTCTGCCAGAGATAACACTTGTGTTTGCTCTTAGGATCCCATGATCGTGCGGTTCTTCTGTACGAGTATGTTGGGAAAAAGACGGTGGACCTGCAACACACTGAAGTTCCAGACGCTTACAGAGGGAGAGGAATCGCCAAACACCTTGCCAAAGTAATTTTTCAAACCCAAATTTTGCGTTTGTTCACGTGCAGTCTAAAGTGATTTCAGATAGCATCAGACGGTTGCTGCTGATTTTGTCGGCTGCACATCCATATTGAGAATCTCCCGTTCCAACACATCACAAAGGTGCTTTATTGGATTGAAATCTGAAATCAAGTGATTTGAATTGTGTGACATAGCCTGTTATCCTGCCGGAAGCAGCCATCAGATGGGCACACTGTGATCCTAAAGGGATAGACATGGTCAGCAACAATGCTTAGGTAGGTTCTGGCAATGCTCAGTTGGTATTAAGGTGCCAAGAAAATATCCTGCACACCATTAAACCGCTATCAGTCTGAATTGTTGATGTAAGGCAGGGTGGATCCATCCTTTCATGTTGTTTACACTAAATTCTGACCCTGCCTTCCTAATGTCACATCAGAGCTTAAGACTCATCAGCCCAGGCAATGTTTTACTAATCTTCTCTTGTCCAATTTTGTGAGCCCATGCAAATAGTAGCCTCAGTTTCCTGTTGTTATCTGATAGGAGTGGCACGTTGTGTGGTTTTCTGCTCCTGTAGCTCTTCTCCTTTAACGTTTGACGTGTTCTCAATTCAGAGATGCTCTTCTTCATACTTTAGTTTTAATTACTGGTTATTTAAGTTGTAACTATTGCCTTCTAATCAGCTTAAAAGAGTCTGTGCATTCTCCTCACAAGGCATTTTCTCCTAGATTTTTGCCATTCTTTGTAAACCCTAAAGATGGCTGTGTGGGGAAATCCCAGTAGATCAGCTTGTTTCTGAAAATCTCAGATCAGCCTATACGACACCAGGAACCTTCCAAGTCTCTTCTCCATTCCCATGCACAGTTTGAATTTCAGGAGGTTTCCTTGATCATGTTTACATTCCTTTTTGAGTTGCTGCCACGTGATTGGCTGATTAGATATTTGCATTTATGAGCCGCTGAACAAGTGTACCATACAAAGTGGCCGGTATATTAAGCTGGTACAGTCTGGATCGAATGTTTCCGCATAAAACATTGTCCTAGGAAAAGCCAGATGATTTTGATGTTAATTTTTATGCACCATGTCATTGCAGGCAGCCATGGATTTTGTGGTGGAAGAGGACCTGAAAGCTCACCTGACCTGCTGGTACATTCAGAAATATGTGAAAGAAAATCCTCAGCCTCAATACTTTGAACATATTTACCAATGATCCTGCATGGCAGTGAAGGAAGGTGGCAAAATGGACTCCAAGGAGAGAAATATTGCACGGTGGCATGCTTTGGAGTTACAGGAGGACATGCAACAAAGGACCTTCCAGGCATGGTTAAACACAACATTGACTGAATCCAGAGAAATAGCTGAATCTCGGACCGTAGGCGCCTGTGAGCTGAACGTTTAATCAACTGATAAGACAGCTCTCTGCATAAACATGAGGATACACACTTGCCACAGGCAGGAGGGGAAGCAGCCTATCACGACTTATACAGACAAAGTAACCAAAGGTGAAGCCTGTTACCTCAGACAGAAACTTCCAGGACCCAACACTGACAGAGCGGATTTGAGTCAAATGTTACAGTGTGTTGCAGATTTCTGTCCTCACCTGGAC